>JAKJMR010000836.1:194457-206807 GCA_024449315.1 Daboia siamensis
AATAATAATAATAATAATAATAATAATAATAATAATAATAATAATAATAATAATAATAATAATAATAATAATAATAATAATAGATGATGTTGGAAGGGACCTTGGAGGTCATCGTCCAATCCCCTGCTCAGGCAGGAAACCCTATACCATTTCAGGCAAATGGTATAAAAACTTCCAGTGTTGGAGCATTCACCACTTCTGGAGACAGGTTGTTCCACTGGTTAATTGTTCTAACTGTCAGGAAGTTTCTCCTAGGTTGCTTCTCTCCTTGACTAGTTTCCATCCATTGCTTCTTGTCCTGCTTTCAGGTGCTTGGAGAATAGCTTAACTCCCTCTTCTTTGTGGCAGCCCCTGAGATATTGGAACACTGCTATCATGTCACCCCTCACCCTTCTCTTCGTTATGCTACACATACCCAATTCCAGCAACCATTCCCTATATGTTTTAGCCTCCAGTCTCCCAATCATCTTTGTTGCTCTTCTCTGTACCCTTTCTAGAGTCTTGACATCTTTTTTACATCATAGTGACCAAAACTGGATGCAGTATTCCAGGTGTGGCCTTACCATTGTAAAGTGGTATTAGTACTTCACTTGATCTTGATTCTATCCCTCTGTTAATGCAGCCTAGCACTGTGCTGGCTTTTTTGGCAGCTGCAGCACACTGCTGGCTCATATTGAAATGATTGTCTACTAGGACTCTGAGATCCCTCTCACAGTTACTACTATTGAGCAAGGTACCACCTATACTATACATTTGATTTTTCCTGCCTAAATGTATAACCTTACTTTTTCCACCATTGAATTTCATTTTGTTAGATAGTGCCCAGTGTTCGAGTCTGTCCAGGTCCTCATGTATTTTAAGCCTATCTTCTGGAGTATTGGCTATTCCTGTCAGCTTGGTGTCGTCTGCAAATTTGATGAGTTCCCCATCTATCCCCTCATCCAAATTGTTAATGAAGATATTGAAGAGCACAGGGCCCAGAAAAGAGCCCTGGGGCACCCCACTACACACTTCCTTCCATGTAGATGCAGTTCCATTGAGGACCATGTCACTACGTTTTTTTTTTGTTTTGTCAGCTCAGCACTTCTCACTCTGTTTTTCTGCCAGCTGCATAGTAATCTTATCACTGTAACCAAGGTGATTGTCACATGTCCAGCCATGTTATGGTTTCATGCCTAGCACTGCTGTTAAGTGCGCATGTCTACAAAAGTTTTCTCACTTTACTTTTTTTCTTCTCTTTGTTTTCTGTCTGATGAGAGGATGTAGTCAGGAGTTTTTCTTTGCTTTCCAATTAAAGTTTTGTATACAGTAGCCTTGGGTTTCTTTATTTTTACCTGATGTTTACCATGCGTCAAATGAACCACGCTTCATCACCCTCTGATAGGGAAGTATTAATTTATTTCCCTGACAATGGTAGCAGAGGATGGTTTGTTTTTATTTTCAAGATTTATTGCTACTGATAAGCGTATAGGCCAGACATGTCAAACACAAGGCCCGGGGGCCAGATCCGGCCCGTGAAGTGGTTTCATGTGGCCCACGAAGCCATCCTGGAAACAGTGAGGGAACAGCCTCCACTGCCTTGACCCTGGCCCAGAGACCCTCTTCCTGCCAGAGACCCTCAGATCTGTCCCACTCCTGCCCGGGCCCCCATAGGCACCCTTGATGCCAATGATGTAGAGCTGGCCATGCCCACCCAGTAGGCCATACGCACTCTAGCCACCCCCACTCAGTAGGCCACGCCCACCCTGGCCATATCCACCCGGCCCCCTGAGGGCAACTGTAATGCTCATGTGGCCCTCAATGAAATTGAGTTTGACACCCCTGGTATAGGCTGTTAGCCAATTCATTAGTCCAGGACTGAGGAAGCTGTGATTAATTGCTGCAATATCTGAAGAAAAAGAAGAAGAAGGCCTGTTATCAGTCTGCTGTGGAGGAGACAGTTATTTCACAGAGACATCTCCCTTCCAGTTTACAGACTCCGCTCGCATCTGCTACACGTCTTGGAGAAGAGAATGCAGCCTCTGAGTTAAGGTCAGTCTCACCGTTTTCTGATTTTACAAGCCCTCAAGCTGACACTCCAGAAATAGTTTATACTGATGGAGCACATGGGCTCAAGGGGCCCATGCAGATTTCGAGAGGTTCAGTGCCAGACCTAAGGGTTCACTAGGGAAGGAAGCAATTTATTATCCCCCTAGTCCTGAACATACTATGCATGAGAAAGTTGTCCAAAGTTATTTTGAAGGAATAGAGGCTTTTCAACAGAGGCTGCAACAGGCAAAGGCATATGCATCATTGATTAAGCAGCAGGAGAGAGACTCTGCTGGTATTCACATTCCAGAGTCGGCCATATTGCCTTCTTCTTCAAAGCCAAAAACACTCCCACAAGATTCTGCCATATTGCCTTCTTCTTCCAAGCCAAAGCCACTCCCCAAATTGAGCGTTGTGTCAGACGAATGAGAACAGGAAGCTCCTATGTCACAGTCCCATGATTATGTGCCCTCTCAAATGACACACCGGGCTACAATGATGCCTGAATCTAATGTTATAGCACCATCTGTTGGTGAATCTGTTTTACAAGATAGAAATGAATTACTATGTGGCTTGCGTGAGAAAATGCAAAGATTGCAGCTCATATTTTCACAGATGTCTATTCATCAAGCATTGCTCCAAGCTGCAACACCTCCTCATACATCTGGTGCTCCAGCTAGAACTCCTATTAATACTGCTACTATCCAGGTTCCTGTTCCAGATGGACCACAGCAGCCTTCAGCCGAAGTGCAGTCTCCACTGGTTTCTCAAATACAGAGGCCAGTGCTAACTGCAGGCCAATTTAATGTAGCAGCTGAAGTGTCAGCATGTCCTGCTGGCCAGGGTGGAATTGCAGCTCCAGTACAGCCACACCCAGCACCGGTACCTGTGGCAGCTCCACTTCAACTGCCACAAATCTAGGCACAGGCACAGGTGCCTCCTGCAGGCCAATTCCAAATTGCACAACCTGCACAGCCAGTACCTCAAATGTAAGTTCCTCAACTGGCATCTCCTATTGTACCACTGGCTGGTGATTCAGAATTGAAGCGGTAAAGACAAAATTACAGGGCATGGGTCAGTGAAGTAGGACTCTTGCTCCGCAGAGAAGGTACCCATTGCATGGTATTTAATTCTCCTGACCAGCCATGGGCTCCTGACATATGGGACTTAAATAATAAAGCATGCACAACATTATTGATGTCAATGGACACTGAATGGAAGCTCATGTTTTCACAAGATGCAACTGCCCAACAAATTTGGACTCAATTGGAAGTATCTATTGGCCTACATCTATTGAGTCTACATGTTTGCTTCTGGCTCTAGATTAAAACCTGGTGAACATATTGGAGAACACTTAACTAAAATGAAAGGAATAAGAAAAGAACTGGGTGAAAAAGGCTATCCTATTGATGACTTTCAAATGATCAGCATTATTATTAACTCATTGAACTATGAATGGAAAGATGCTATTACCAAGATTAATCAAGTGCCCATTGCTAAACGCACAGTGGATCATGTATGCAGAATTTTAACTGAAGAAGAGGCACTTATGCAAGCCGCGCCACATTTGAGACGACCACCTGCATCAAGAGCTCCAGTGAGGCATCCCTTCCATGGAAGAGCCTACGTTCCAAGGATGCCACGATGTTACAACTGCAATCGTGTGGGACATGCCACCTGGGATTGTCCCCAATGATTTACAGCGCCCTCCACGTACCAGCCCAGAGGAACAGATTCCAGAGGAGGCAGAGGTAGAGGCGGACGACAAGGTCATGGTCGTGGTCCCAGGCGTGATCTGCAAGCTCCACTTGCCACATTGGCTTTAACCAACACACTGAGTACGGCCTGTCAGCCAGCTACGAATCCATCTGGTGGTGATGCTATCTAACCCACATTTTTCTATCTTATCAAGTAGTAAGTTGTGATCTACTTTATCAAATGCTTTACTGAAGTCCAAGTAAATTATATCTACAGCATTCCTCTGGTCCACTAATTTTGTCACTTGGTCAAAGAATGTAATAAGATTTGTTTTAAGATTTGTTTGAATGTAATAAGATTTATTTCTTACATAACTCCCCAAAGTCACCAATCTACAAGGACGCTTAACCCTGACGATCCTTTGACAAAGAAAAAAGAACTGATTATTAACCAATGGTTCAAAGACAATCAAACCAGCCTTAACCCATAGCTTGGAAAGGGGGAAAATTGTATTTGCCTGAATCCCTCAGACTCCAAAAACTCCAAGGCAGTCATGGTCATTTTGGCTACCTAAAGACATTACATCTAATCCGGAGGCAGTTTTGATGGCCTAACTTAAAGGATGTAGAGAACTATGTAAAAAGCTGTGCAATCTGTGCTACCATGAAAAGAATCCCAGGAAAACCTCCTGGGCTGCTGCAGCCTGTTGCAGACCCTACCCAACTTTGGGAAGAGATTGCAATAGAGTTTATTGTTGAGTTACCTGAGAGTAAAGGAAATACAGTAATATGGACTGTGATTGATCTCTTTTCAAAGCAGGCTCATTTCATTGCCTGTTCAGGCCTCCCTTCTGCCCAGAAATTGGCTAAGCTGTTCCTTAAGCATATTTACAGACTGCACAGCGCACCAAAGCAAATAATATCTGATGGGGGTGCAGTTTACATCCAGGTTCTGGAGGGATTTTTTAAAATTAATTGGTTCGATGCAAGGACTGTCAGCGGCTTTTTATCCATCTACGAATGGAGTGGCTAAAAAAGTGTACGCAATGGTGGAGCAATATGTTAGATGTTATGTACATTACCAACAGACAAATTGGACTGATCATCTCCCTTTTGCTGAAGTGGCTTATAACAACACTGTACACAGCAGCACCGGATTTATGCTGTTTAAAATAGCCACAGGAGGGATTTCATCCCGATGCCTGTATATCAAGAACCACTTGCCTCTCAGACTTTAGATCAACGGGTGTCCACTTGGAAGGATGTATAGGACAATGCAAAGAAAGCTTTGAAGAAAGCCTCAGAGACTTACAAAAAACAAGCAGATAAGAAAAGGGCACCTAATAAATATGGGACTAAAAAGTTCCATTTAGCGTTTGAATAAGTATTGATGGGATATTTATATTGCTTGTAGTCATTTTATAAGAGCTAAAGTGCGGTAGATCTAATAGTTTATTGTTATTAGCATATGGTAGTTTATGATTTTTTTACTTTTATACCTTGTATTTAGCTCTGGGAAGTCGGGGAGGGGGGAGGGGGGAAGAGGAGGGTGGGAGGGTGGGACTGGGTTGGGAAGGGAGGGAGGGGGTGGGGAGGGGATGTTAAAGATAAAATGTACTGAAAAACTTTTCAATAAAAATAAAAATAACCTGGAAAAAAAAAAAAAGAAAAGGGCACCTCAAAAGTCATTTTGTGCGGGAGAGGTTTATCTTTCCACAAAATATTTAAGGCTCAAATTACCAAGCAAGAAATTAGGGCCAAAATATTTGGGACCATTTCCCATAGTGCGGATTTTGAACCCAGTAACTGTGGAACCAAAACTTCCTTGACTTTTAGGAAAGATTCACCCAGTGTTTCACTGCAGTATGTTAAAACCTTTCAGAGGTTCTACCCTGAGGCCCCTTCTCAAGAAAGCACCTGGGCCACTTGTGGTAGCTAGAGAGACTCATTACAAAGTGAAGCATATTCTTGATGCCAGATTGTATAAAGTGAAATTACAATATTTACTGCAGTGAAAGGGCTATCTGATAGACTCATACGTAATTTTTTTGATAAGCATCCAAACAAACCAAAGGAGGATTCTTAACTTTTATTCTTGTTTGATTTACAGGATTTCTCCTTTTTTTAAAGAGGAGCCAAATGTAAAAGTTGTGACAAACTGAACTGAAACCATTTTTATTTTTGTCTTCATTGCCACAGTTTAGAGATTTTAGCTGAAGGAGGGGGAAGGAGGATGTTAAGTTTCTCACTTAGCCATAACAATACTTCTGTGTGAGAATCAAGGTCAGTCCTGATAAGGGTTTTGACGGGCTGAAAAGCTGGGAGGAGAGCCCGTGTTTTGAAATAATTGGTGAATATGATTTATGACAGCAATTTGGGGTGGGAATTGCAACTTGTTACCTGAGGGAGGGGATTTCAGTCTTGGGTTCACCTATATAAGTGCCAATATTTTGTTTCCTAAATAAAATGTTCTTTAAGGAAGAAATCTTTGCCGTGAAGTTCTTTTAAATGGTTTCATCTATCGGAAGCATGACATTAACCCAAGACTCAAAATAACTTTAAATCCATGGGGTTCCAAGCTCGTTGCCTATTCAAAGCCTTGGGATGATGACAAAGACTCAGGGAAGAACCCACAATGGAGAAAGAGGAAACTGTCACCAGGACCATAGTCACAACTGCTACATTGGTGGATGGAGTGCAAGCCATCACACTGAGATTTTAGTCTTGGGTTCACCATTGTATGTGCCAATATCTTTAAATGTTCTTTAAGGAAGAAATCTTTGCCTTGAAGTTCTTTTAAATGGGTTCATCTGTCAGAACCATGACATTCTTCTCCTTTGGAGAAATAAACCAGAGGTTTGTGTCTCTTCCCCCACCCCTTTTCCTAGTTGCCTGGTAAGGGAGGAAAAAGTTCAGAGATGCATAGTATAGAAAACAATTTGTTACATTGTAATGGATAGCAGACAAGGCAAATAAACAAAAGGTTACATTAGTGGAGGAAGTGAAAGCAATAAAGCCCATATGCCTATTCCCTTTCCCCTAGGGAATATAGCAGAATCCAGGAGAAGGTGAGATTTGAAATATAATGAAATATAAATGGATTCTGACATCCTGCCCCCCCTTAAAAATAGAAGATCCATCTGTAGAGGAAACAAAAATATAGATGCTAGCTTGGTTTGTTGGGATATTCTTTATGAAACTTCTTTAGTAGTTTTGATGATCTGATGTGACATTTATGGATCCATTAATTTTCTGAGGAGGGAAGGTATTAAGTTGCTCCGTGATACTTCCTAGAATCTAGGATTTCTTTTACCTTGAAGTGTTGTTCTCCTTCAACCATGATTGGAGGTGATGGTAGAGGGGGCATTTTTGGCCGTAAGGGTGACTGTTGTTCTCTTTTCAGCAAACTGCAGTGAAAAATTGTGTGTATTTGCCTAAGGTTTTTGGGTAGTTCTAATTCTACTGTTACTGGGTTTATGATTCTTTTAATTGGAAAAGGTCTGGTATTTAATTCTGGTATTTCTGGTAACCCCTTCTCTTCTCCTACTGATGGCTTTCTCTGCTTCTAGGGTTGATGAAGGCCTTTGGGGTTTTAAATTCGCACAAGTTCTACTGTCCTCCAATTTACCCAGGCGGTCCATTTCTTTAACCATTCCAGCCCTAGAATCTTTGGGCATTCCATGCCTGGGGTCACTACAAACGTTATATCTTCCTCATGGTTCCCCAGGGACAGGTGGACTGGTAAGGTGGCTAGGATAGTTGGCACACACACACACACACACACCCCGCTATGGACACATCTAACTGGCCAAATGATATTGGTTGTTTTAGTCTCCTCACCGCAATGCCCAAACTCCACACTAGCGTCAGGCTAATGAGGCAGTAATGAGTGCAGCCAGTCTATTAAGGCCTTCACTTTGACAGCTTCGGGCATGGAGTGAGCTAATATAGTCACTGTCTTAAGGATGGGGTTTACCAGGGGTTCACCCTCTGAACTGTTGTCTGAGGTGGCCAGAGTTCCCTCTTTTTCCTTGGCAGGGGTTGGGGACTCTACAGCCGCTATCGCCCTCATGGCGGGTTCTTTTGGTTTGGCTGGGGACTTCCCTGATCTCCTGGCTGGTGATGGGTCTGATTTGCACTGAGGGGCTGTTGTGTGGCATTCTACGGCATGGTGGCCCTCTCTCCCGCATTTGAAACAGCCCATTGACTTCTTAGCCGTAGCCAGTGGTTTCACTGGCTCACACGTCTGCTCAGGAGGTGGGCAGGCCAATGGATTTCCTCGGCAGTGCCTCTTCAGTAGGTCTATCTCCGAGGCAGGCAAGCATCATTCAGGTCGTAGTTCAGACCATCTTTGAAATGGCTAAGTTCAGCTTGTTGGTACCCTATGTGCATGGAAAGGAGCACTGTTTCTCAAGAGCCTTGGTGGAGCAGTGGGCTAATGCCTCCTTAAGTAACACCAGCTGCCTGCAATAAGTGCAGATTCGAGTCTCACCAGGCTCAAGATTGACTCAACCTTCCATCCTTCCGAGGTAGGTAAAATGAGGACCCAGATTGTTGGGGGCAATAAGCTGACTTTGTAAAAATGCCACTTGGGGAGGGCCGAAAGCACTAATAAGCAGGCATATACATAGAATGAAGGCTATTGCTAAGCACATTGATTTGTGCTTCTTAGATTGTAAGCCACCCTGAGTCTTCGGAGAAGGGTGGGATATAAATGGGATAAAAAAAAAAAGCACCCCATTCCAGGCATACAGAGCTTGTAGTCTCTGCCAGATCTCCATTTGGTTAAAGTCTTTTGGCTCCTATAGAGCGCTTCCAAATTTGGAAGCGCTCCATAGGTGTGGAAACATTTTTTTATCCCAACAGAGATCTGGCAGAAGGCTCCGTTTCTTAAGTGCCCCATTTTTTTTATCCCAACAGAGAACATTTCTCAAGCACCCCATTCCAGGCATATAGAGCTTGCAGTCTCTGCCAGATCTGGCAGAGACTACAAACTCTGTATGCCTGGAATGGGGTGCTTGAGAAACGGAGCCTTCATCTCCATGGGGACAAAAAATGTTTTGGCATCTATGGAGCGTTGATGTCAGAACCCATTCATCCATGGGTGGGGAATCTATCTCTTTTTCCTAATTCATTTCTTTCTGAGGGTTCTGCCATTCTCTCAAGGGGCAGAGAGGAAGGCTCTGTGGTATGTTATTCTGCTTTGCTACAATGTATCCTTTCCGCTGTTCCTACATTCTTACTCTTTGAACTGTCTCTCCCTTAATGTTGTCTTGGAATGAGAAAGGAATGTGCCTCCGGCCATCTGGCTTATCTCTCACTGTGGAAGGGAAGGTGCAAAGACCCAACAACGTTGTCACAAGCATGGGAACGGACCCTGTTATCAGCTCCTTTTCCACAGTGACTTAACACCTGGGAATTGGCCCATTCAAACCAACCAGATGAACTATTGGGGGGTGGGGTTTTGCTTGAGACTCTTTTAACCTATGATCTGAGTGGGAAACCTGCCTATTATGCCTGCTATCAGCTTCTCCTAATAAAAGTTCCTTTTGGAAAGAAACTGTTCCAAGAGTCGGCAGTCGGGGAGCCTCCCCTTCTGGTTGTTGTGCTACCCATGACCATTCCGCAGCCTTCCTGGGTGTGGAGCCGATGGTCCCAGTGGTTGACGGAATACTACGTGCCATAGGAACTGGACACTCTGCTGCCCGATGTCCTGGTTGATTGCACTGAAAACATCGGAATGGTGGTCAAGGAGGTGGGCCAGAGGTCCCTGGTACCGACAGCCATGTCCTCCATCCATCGTCCCTGGGTCTCTCGGTCGGCCTCTGAAGCATGGGTGAGTCCGTCCTCCTCCGGAACTCCTGCAGTCCCGTGTCCAATTCAACCACCACCCGGGACCACTCTTGGAGCCAGTTCCGAACACCCCTAAACAGGCATGCCCGACGCAAGGGCCCATCAAAGCCTGCCCGGAAGTGAGACGTTCCAGCCATGATCGTAGTCTACTTCCCTCCGCCCTGTGCGTTCCCACAGAGAGGGTCTCCTCAGGGTGCCACCGATCAGAGAATGTCGATTGGTGGCCCCCAGGGGGAGATCCTTCTCTGTGGGCGCCCCGGAGGTATGGAATCAGCTGCCGGTTGAGCTCCGGACGGCGCCCGATCTTCGCTCCTTCCGTCGCGATTTGAAAACATTTTTATTTGTACAAGCTGGTCTGGCCTGATGAGGGATGGGTGGTTTTTAATGTTTGTATTGGATTTTAGTCGGGCATGTTTAATTCCTTTTTAATTTTTGTATTTTTGTATGTTTATATTTGCCCTGTACACCGCCCTGAGTCCTTCGGGAGAAGGGCGGTATATAAATAAAATTATTATTTATTATTTATTTACCAGCCACCCGTCGGAAGTCACAGACATAGTCCATGGCAGGCTGACACCGCTGTTTCAGTGCCAGTAATCCTGCCTTGGCCTGCTGGACCTAAGCAACATCCTCAAATCTAGACCACAGCACTTCCATAAATAGGCCAGCGTCAGCCAGCTCCCTTGCATGGTCGCTGTAGAGGTCCACTGCCCAGGCCGCTGCATTGCCCTGAAGATTAGCCGTCACTGCCACCACCATTGCCTACTGGGACAGGTAGAAATAGGCACAACAGTTTAGGTAGCTAATGACATGGCTAAGGAACATGGGTAGGCGGTCTGGGTCCCCGTCAAATGACACCTATATTGGCATACCCCAAGGCAACCCCGGACCCCATGTCCCCAAAGGTGGCCCTGCTCCTTGTAGGGTGTAGTCCGCAGGGGAGAAACGCCGGTCACCGGGGCCTGCCATCAGCCAGTCCAGAGCCCCAGACAACCTTGCTGTCTGCCTGGCAGGTACGTCTTCTGCCAACAACTGTCCCTCCCATCCGGACCAGGAAGGAACCATTAGGATGCCCACGTTGGGGCCTATCACCTGGGGAGTACCAAGACCAGGAGGCACCTGGAACCTCGGACTGGCCAGACGAAACTGAGATGGCCCCGAATGAACTGGCTGCATCTCGGCCCGAGACCACAGTGCCACTTCATGACCAGCCTCCAGCCTTGGCCATGAGGGGGGATCCTGGTACCCCACCTCACCAAATCGGTCCCGAACAATGTCCATAGTCTGCCTTCCGGGTGCAGTGGAGTAGCTCCACTCCTCCTCGTCCTCTTCTGTGAGACACCTCTCCCTCCACTCCATTAGAGGGTCCCTAGCACCCGATGTGTGTGCTTGACCAGGGTTCGGGTGGTTAAGGGCTGGGCTGAACCACCACTCCCCCTTAGGCGCTGGGACCCCTGCCTCCTGGGGCTCACTCACCGTGGCTGCAGGCCGTGGGTCCAGCACCTTGGGTCTCACTGATGGCTGGATCTCCTCTGGCTCTGCAGAAGGTGTTGGTGCTGCAGCTCCGGCCAGCTCTCCTTCCTCAGCCACCGGGGCAGCCCCTTGTGTTCCCTCTGCCAAGCCCAAACAATGCAAAGGGACCGGAAAAGGAAAACAACAAAGAAAAGATGAATGCTGACTGTCACAAACTTCCTCCTTCGTGGGAAACAGCTACCAGCAAACAGGAACAAGTAACAGATGCTTTATTTCATACAAAGAAAAAGTCAGCGCTGGGAGTGGACTGCTCCCAGCGCTTTACATAGCTGCTCAGACCAGTAGCACCCCCCACAATCCATAAGCCAACATCAGACCATTTAGGTGGCAGTTCAGGCCTTCTGTCCTCCTCCAGAACAGGCATATAGATCTGGCAGCAACGTCTCGCCATTCTGTGTAGGGATTCCCCTCCCCACAGTCGCAGCTGGGAGGCCCTAAGGATGCCACGAGGACTTTCCTCTCCACAGCTGAGTGCAGACACCCGGCGGTGAGCACAGAGGGGGAGGAGGGAAAAGGTGGCATGGCCAGAACCGGCCTTGGCCCCTGCAGTTCAGTCCCCAACATTCCACCAGCCTCCCAGCTGCTGCGAGAGTGGAACCAGCCCTGGTCTTCGCAACAGCCCGACAGCCTCCCGGTGGCTGCCGCAGCTGACAACACAAACAGGAGGGAGGCTGCGAGATCAGAACCATCTCTGGTCTCCTCAGGAGGCTCCCGATGGTCCGCTGGCCTCCCAGCAATGGTTCTAGCAGCCGAAGAGATGTGGAGGGGGCAGTGAGCCTGGAGCCAGCCCTGGCCTCCGCAGAGGACTTCTGGAATGCCGCCTGCCTCCCGGTGACAGCTCCAGCTGGTACGGAGCTTGGGAGGGAAAGGCAGCTGGTACTGGACTCATCCCCCCCCCATGGGGCTCGACACTTGACAGAATTGAACAATTGTCCCTATCCAATAAAATGAAATGTAATGTGGAGAAAAACAAGGTTTTATACTTAGGCAGGAAAAAAACAAAGGTACAAGTACAGATAAGGCAAAATCTAGCTCAAAAACAGTAACTGTGAGAGAGACCGTGGGGTCCTAGTGGACAATCACTTAACTATGAGCCAGCAGTGTGGGGCAGCAGCCAAAACAGCTAATACAATGTTTGATTGTATAAACAGAGGCATAGAATCAAAATCACATAAAGCCTTAATAAGGGCACACCTGGAATACTGCATCCAGTTCTAGTCACCACATTACAAAAAAGGT
>JAKJMR010000836.1:219580-243277 GCA_024449315.1 Daboia siamensis
CTTCCCATCACAAGATCCATTACAAGACTCACTGATAACTCACACCAGGTGAGGATCCATCACAGACCCTCACTTGGCACACCCACACCTGAAGCCCTTATAAACAGAAGAACACTGACACTGACATTCCCTAAACTCCACTGAAGATGTTACCTAGCCTGTTAATGAAACATTTGGAAACCAACCCACATGCTCAGAGAATTTTATCCCCAACAATTTTACCAACCTTGGAAGGATGCAAGGCTAAGCCAATCTTGAGCCAGTGAGAATCAAACTTCTGGCAGTCAGCAGAGTTAGCCTACAGAGTTAGCCTGTAATACTGCACTCTAACTACAGCGCTGCCACTGATTCAAATCCAGGAAACCTCTACTGGCATTTGTGCAACACCTGCCCAACAACTTTAACATCAATTCCCAATGGAAAACAAATGATAGGAAGTGATAGGAAGACATATAAATGACCCCACAAAAGGTGCCAGGCTTTGAACACATCAGCAATGGACAATCCTGAATGGATTCACCCACACAGCCTCTGCTGGGATTCCCTGCATAAATGGGCCTAGTATGACTTCTCCCACATCAAATTGTAGATCACATCTTGAATGGCTGAATGCTGAGGGCATCTACCTGTCCAGTATCTGATTTCTTTCATATAAACAATGCTGCACTTCAATGGTTAGATGGCCTAGTCATTGACATTTGAACACAGATCTTTTTAACATTTTTATTTTATTGTATTTTATTCATCTAGGTGAAATGTTAATACATATTGCTAGTCCCTGTATGATATGCCAGCCGCTAAATAAATAAAGCCACAGCTGATTCTCTTGAAATGTGGAAAATTAATTCTGGACTTTCAAAATTAGAGCAGCCATAAAAGCATAAAGCAATGTGCATCCAACTGACCAAATTAGCTGCTTAACCAAAACAATTCCCAGATTAGGTTAAATCACTTACCTGCAATGTCACCGAGAGCTCCTCTTCAGTGAAAACTCTCTCCCAGCCAATCACAAAAGCCCCTTCCTCACCCACCATATCCTGACGGCAAAGGAAGTCCCATTGATCCAGGACCAGTTTCTCTTCCACGTCTGTATCTGTGGCTGATTGAATAACATACAGTCAGAAGAAGTTCTGGAATGCAAAACTGAATTTAGAAAAGAAACAAGGCTACCCTTCTCTGGTTTAAAAACGTTTTGTCTTCCTAGTTTAACTGAAAAGTGGCAAAGTAGCACTTCTTTCCTACTTAGGTGTCATCTAGTTTGTTGTGATTTACAAATACCTTCTTGATATGTTAAACATGACTGAAATGTGGAGGGGGAGTTCCGCATGTTTCCATGTTTAGCACGTCACTTATCAGAAGGAAGAGGTGGCTGAGATGGTCCCTCAGCTTAGCCTGACTTTCTGGGCAAGATGTTCATTTTATCTTTTCAAATAAAATATATATATAAAAAATAACAGAACTTCCAGTTTGCGTCGCAGCAGGACGAGATGCAGTAAGGCAGGGCTCTGCATTCTGTGCCCAATTTTGCCCTGCTGAGGGCCCTAAAAGGGCCTAAAATCACCCCAAAGAAGTGATGAAGAGGATGGGTGCCTTGCTGATCCATTGGATCCAAGGAAAGCCCTCCAAACCGGCAGGGAAAAGACGGACTACATTCCTGTGGCAGGCCATTAGCTGCAGACAACTGGAGAAGAAAAAAGTACCAATTAATACATCGTAAACAGCATGCTTGGAACTGGGTGAAAATATTGATCCTTTCTTTACTATTTTACAACTGAATTTCCTGGGAAAGGCTCCCAAGAAGCTAAAAACCTCTGAATGTAAACGGAAGCAGCGTTTTAATTTCATGGGGGACAGAAACATACAATACTGAAGTGGAAGTAACATAAAGCTAGTTTTGATAAATATGAGAACTGAGAAAACTTAAGATTTTCTCTTTGAAAAAAGAATACATTGATGCGAAATATAAGAAATCAATCCTTTGTTTTAGAGTGGAAAATGGAATGACATCTAGTGGTGGATTTGTGCATAGCACTATAATCTGCTTCCTAGCTGCTTGGTGATTCCTAGCTGGGGAGAACAGCTGGCAATAAAGCAAAATATTTTGGCACACTTATCACCCTGACATTCTTGGATTATAAATACCTACTGAACTATAACAATGAAAATCCAAAAGATCTTTGATTGTCTGCAAAATATATCTGATGGCAAAGAAGAAAATTTTTAAAAAAATGGAATACAGAGCTGTTAGGGGAAATGTCACAATTTGGGAGACAGGGAATGAAAAGAGAAATGGAGGGAGAAAGGAACTGAGAGTTGTTTAAGGAATATAAATGGGCGGAATTCCCCCTTCAAAAAATACTCTACCTAAATTGTCTTTCTCATGCCAAGCAATTTTTACAAAAATAGAAAGAAAATTCCTGGGCAATCTAATTGCCCTGGCTTGGAAAGCTACTTGGCAAAGAAAGAAAGCAAGAGTCAGATTTAAAAAAACAAAAGATTTGACCTTTTAGAGGGGGCATTATATATTTAAATGCTTGTTTGAATAAGATTAAAAGAATGGATGACCCTTAGATATAATTAGGCTTTTATAATGAAAGATATGATTTAGAACTAAGATAGCATTTTTCTTTTTTTTTTTGATATGGGAAATATCAAAAAAAGGAGGATTGATATGAATAAAACCTTTAGCTATATAAATGTAATTAATATTGAGAAAATCATAACTGATATTTCAAATACTGATGGGAAATTAAACCTTAACAGCACAAAAATCAGGATATTGATTAATGAATTGACATTATGGATTTATGAATTGATATTATTTGTATGATATTAGTAAAATATGATGAAGATATATTTAACTCTACATACATTGGAGGAAGGTGTATTACATCTGTTTGCTGCCTTATTTTAAAAAATAATACAGGTGGCATACAAACAAATAAATAAGAAAAAAACAACCCCAATTAATGATTTTACACTTTAATTTGCCAATTTAAAGGCTGTTTTATGGACCCAGCAGAAACAAGCGGCAGCTGCCTCAAGTAAAAGGGTCTGACCACGCGAAGCCACTGAAGGCCAATGCTGGGAAGCAGGATTGGTAGAATGCAGCCAGGGAAGACTAGCTATGTTCAGAGATTTACTCTTTTAAGGAAAGGCTTCTATCATTCAGAGCTTGTTTATTCTGCACTGAACTGAATGTTCAAATGTGTGTTAACAATACTAGCTAATAAAGGTAATTCAGGTGTATAATGATAATCACCAATATTGCTTGGTTTGTCTGTGCGTCTTTCAGACCAGAGTAGTATGGAAACAGAGCTGTGGTTGCACTTGCTGATGGCCTCTCGTGCACCTGCAGTGCTCCTTGGGGTCTTCAGCAGACCTCAATACTATTGGCTACAGCATCCTTTTGGGGGTGGTGCTGTGCTCCAGTGGCCAATTACAGACAGTGTTAGAGGGGAAGGGAGATCCCAATGTGTGGGGTGCCTCAAGGCTTGACATTCTCCTCCTCCTTTCCTGTTCAACATCTTCATGAAACTACTGGGTGAGATCAGCTGCTAGTTCGGGGGTTCAGTATCACCATGATGGGCAACTCTACACCTCAACCCTAAGCTGCATAGATAAAGCTGTTGATGTCTGGAAGTTGTTTGGGGTGGAAGAGATGTCAGCTCCATTCTAAGAAGACTGAGTGGCTGTGGTTGTTTGGGCGACCAGGGGCAGGGAGGTCACCACCCTTGGATGGTTCTGCACTTTGCTAGTTAAGCCCATGGTGCAACTTCACGTTCTTCTGGATTCCCAGCTACTGCTTAGAGCAGGTGGCAGTTGTGGCCAGGAAAGCCTTTGCACGAGTTCTCCTGGTGTGCCATCTGCACCCTTGGAAGGCTCTTCAGTTTTCACACCCCATTGAACTCACAATTGGAATGTTGTGCTGCACTCTACAAGGGCTACAGCTGGCTTAAAATGCTGGCCTGTCAATCAGCCCTCAATGGATTGTCTTCAATAGTTTCTGACGATCCCTGCGAGTGTGCTTTCCAGCTTCTCTTTTTGTTAGCACCAATAAATCCGTTCTGCCTTAATGTCACAGAATCTCTAGTTTAATTGGGCTCTATTAGAGGGGGAAAGTCCTTCTCAAACACTGGAAGTGCCCCCTCCGCCCCAGTTCCATGAGTGCTAAATAATCAATCACAATGGCCTCTCCAGCCCACCTTCAATTTAGCTCTTGGAAGGAGATTGTCAGATAATGACCTGCCCTCATGGGGGAGGTTTTGTCTGACCGACCTTCTATCTGAAACAGCAAATCTCTGGTTTTCAATTTGAGATGCTCCTCGTGCTAAATGAGGGGATCAATAACCAGGGTGAGCCACTTGCCTTGAAGCGCAGCTTTCAGCAGCGTTGACATCTGGATGTCAGCAGTGTCGTTGGTATTGCCAGGGTAGGCCTCAGCAAAGCCGTACATGTGAAGGAGCTGCCAGTTGGCTATTTCTCCGTAGGTGTTGAAGATCTCCTGGCCTTTGCAGACAGGCCGAGTGGTGACCATTTTCAAGGACTCCTGCCAAGACAGCAGGAAAGGGTGCAACTTCAGATTCCTTCTTGTTTGGCTCTCTTATCTCTGGAAAAAAGCTTTGCCCAGCCGATCTGCACCTGATTGTCCCTCAACAGAAGTCATTTTCATTTCTACTAAGTGCTGAGCTGTGCTTGCTCCACTGATCTGGAACAGGATATCCAGGGCAAGGCAGAGATAGAAGGGTATCCCTGCCCTGGATCCTTCTTCCTGATATAGCAGGTGCAGCTCACCCTTCAAACCTTCTTGGAAATGCAGGTCTCAGGGCAATGCAACCTCAGGCATGATAGAATGGGTTGCTGGCAGTGAGGCTCTTGCTCACCGGAGAATATTCCAAGTTGGCATTGTGGCTGGCTACATGATTTAGAAGATCTGCCAGGGGCACCATCACTGGAGGATTAGGTTCTTCCTCCTCTTCTTCCTCATTCAGGGGTTCTTGGAAACTGCATCAAATGAGAAAGAAGTGACTGTTCTCTTTAAAGAGAACAAAATTACACTCACACAGATAAGAGGGAGGGCAGCTGTGAGACCCCAACATCTGCAAAACTCTAATTAGGTCACTAAATCTATCAATTCTTTGGTTAAGGTTTTGTTGTGATTCAGGGTCAGCCTGTGGGTTTGGCAGTTCGGTCGACGATTCAGAAGAGGAGGAGGAGGGGGGTGTTGGAGAGCCTGCATAGGACATCTGGTCACTACGCAGACCCAGCTGTGTGAGCCTGACAGCGTGGATGAAGATGACCCACAGCTGGCCCTGTTCAAGGACGCCCGATGCAGGAGGCAATCAGGAGTAAACAGAGGAAGGCAATGGGGCACCTCGGAAGGAGGCAGAGAGAAGCCACGCCTTTAACTGTTTAAAAGGGGAATGTGTGGGAGGGCTGGTTTGCTGAAGGCAACTGTTTGAATAGCTCCTGTTTCATGGTTCGTGTTTGCTGTTTTGTGTCAATAAATTTGGCAGGCTTAGTTCCAGCCTCTTGCCTTTTTGTAAAGGGGTTGTCCCTGCCTTTTCTGCAGGACCGGTAGCAGGCTGGTACAGAACAGGTTTAGGTTTCTTAGCAGTGCCCAAACTATGTAGAAACTATAAAAGCTTTGTGCTAAAAGCCCAGAAAACAGATGGTTATGACTTGAGGCAGCAAGGCTAGTTGTTTAATGACTACAAGTGGGACTGGAAGCTGTCATTAAATGAAATGGTTGCTAAATGGAAAATCATGTGATGGCAACCATGCTTTCCTTCCCTGTTCCCCTTGGAATGCTCACCTTAGCACTGGGATAATTAGCAAGAAGGGAATTAATGTTTGTATTCATTTGGAGAGTAAGCAAATACAGGCTGTCCTCAACTTACAACCACAACTGAGCCCAAAATTTGTTGTTGAGATATTTGTTAAGTGAGTTTTGCCCCATTTTACAACCTTCCTTGCCACAGTTGTTAAGTGAATCACTGCAGTTGATAAGTTAGTAATCCAGTTGCTAAGTGAATTTGGCTTCCCCATCGACTGCTTGTCAGAAGGTTGCAAAAGGGGATCATGTGACCTTGGGACACGACAACCATTGTAAGTATGAACCAGTCGCCAAGCATCTGAATTTTGATCACATGATCATGGAGATGCTTCAAAGGTCACAACTGTGAAAAACTGTCATAAGTCACTTTTTTCAGTGCCGTTGTAACTTTGAACTGTTATTAAATGAGCTATTGTTAAGTTGAGGACTACCTGTAATAAATAAAAAATGAATAAGATCCAAGGCAATATTTCTACTCAGTGACCAAAAATATTTTGTTTTAAGTATTTTAATTATTTTTAATTTGTTTTATGTTATAAGCTGCTCAATCAATTGTTGAGAGGCATGCCTATAGAAATCAAAAAGCAAGTAAGCAAAAAAACCAGGCACACAATGGGAAATATATTGAGCTGTTTGAATGATGTGCTAGCAACTGCCATTGCCAGCAAATTGTTTTTGATGTGTATTTCCCATTATGTACCTGCTCACTCTCTTGTAATCCCTTCCTCTCCAATCCCTCTGATCTGCAAGAGAGAAAAACAACCGGTCAGGGACACAATGGGTACTGACAGTAATGCTGATCATGTGACCCAGGGACACCATATATCATAAATGTGGACACTGGTCATAAAGGGTTTTTGGGGTTTTTTTGGCATTATTGTAACTTGAACAGTCACTGAACAAGGCAGTTGGTAAGCAAGGTCTACCTGCATGTTTACTTAAACTGCAACTGCCCCAATTCCTCTCCCTATATTTGATTTTGATGAAATATTCTACCTGTATAAGTTGCCCTAAGGAACTTTCTTTTATCAGGAATCACTGTCTTCTCCACTTGTTTTCTGAGGCTGCCAGTTCTTGGCCTGACCCTCTTCCTCTTACCTGTAAGCCATGACAAATGCCACCAGCCTCCGATAGAGCTCAAGTGTGTGCACCTTTGGGTTGAAGAGATCTGGGTGGGCCTTTAGGAAGGGCAAGATGATAGAGGAATACTCCATCTCAATATTGGCCAAGTCTTTCTCCACAGCTTCGAGGACTCCTGTCCCTTGCAGAAGTCGTGCCCGCTCTTCAAGACCCCTATACGAGAGAGCCAGCCGAAAGAACAGCTTCCTCATTGGAGAAGAATGCCATATTAGGAGACATCCTTGTGTGTCTAATCATAATTGGGCAAATACAAGTTTTATATTCTATTCTATTACAAAAAAAGAAACTATGGGGCAAGCTTGCTGGTTCTTCATATATCCATTTCACACTGATAGAAGTAAAGGAAAGGTCTTCAAAATTTAATATTGAAAGAGAAATTTAAAATTGAATTTGCTGCAGTGGAAACTTACTGCCTGGACAAACAAGCATACCAAAAACTATAATGGCTGGGAAACAGGAAAGGACAGCATAAAGGCAGGACATAGGCAAAAAGGAAGAAGACAAACTATTAAACACCTGTAAGAGGAAACAGCTAGCCAAGAAAACTAAACTGAAAGACAGGAAAGAACCTATTGTTGTAAGGGGCCCAGAACTCAAAACCAACAACCGAATATGTCTAATATTTTATATTATTAATGTACATGTGATGTATGATTTAGTATGTAGCAGGAAATAGGTAGGAGGTGGTCAGAAAGAGTGTAACCTCATAGTAACTCAGCCAATGGGGAAAGAGGAGGGATGTGGCCGCAGGGAAAGGGAGAAGGGAATATTTTGGGTTGAAACTTTGGAGAGAACCAAACTTTGATAGCTTCTCTCCCCGTTTATAAATGAAACAAAAGGCCCTTTTGTCTTGGCTGGTTATTGGTCAGGCGAGCTTGCCTCTGGTCATGAAGGAAAGTAGCCAGGAGCACATAACAACACTTAAACACAACTTTTGTATCTGCTTGCTGAGAGATTTTAAGTTTAGCTTCTGATGGAAAGCAAAAGGATAGCAAAAGATGAGTGGAAAAGGCGAAAGTCTTAGAAACACCTAAGCCTCTGGGAAGCAGCAGCTTTGAAACAGCTGCAGCTAAATGGACACAATGCTGTTGAAGACAGACTATTGGGTTCTGCCTAGCCAGTTTTCCAGTTTAATTAGCATCTTAGACCAAGCCAAGTCCAGAAATGTTGGGGAATTCCAGGAAGTTTGGCATTCAGACAAATTTGCCCCTCTGTCTCTTTCTTCACTTTCCTTCTTCTTAGTCATGGGTCAGATCTTGTTATCTGCTTTGCCTGCTGACTATGTAATACTTTGCATTAGCACATGTCTTTTCTATTTTTCATTTGGTCTGGTAGACCAGCTCGGTCTCTCCAGTATTCTCTAGGCTTTCCTGGTATACTAAGCTCAGTGCATCTTCTTCACTGTCTGAACACTTGCTACGTCTACACAACACAGGAGACAAGTAAACAAGCCAATGCAGCAGCTCCTCTTACCAGAACATGGGGTGATCCAAATCAGTGAACTGGGGCCAGAGAGAGAAATAAGGCCCCCAACGGGAATTGCTAAATGTGGATTCGTAGAGGAGAGAAATCAGGAGAGGAACCCAGCCCGATGAGCTCTGAAGGGAGGCTTCTTCTAGTGAAGGCAGAAAAAAGGAAGGAGAGGCACATCAATGGAGGGAACGAGTCCCCCCTCCAGGAGCTGCAGGCAGAGCCACTTCTGTGGGGCAAAGGAGCCTCTGAAGAACACAGATTTTTTTTCCCTGGGTTGGAAATCTCCCTGCTTGCCAGAATATTTGTATTTGCTTTAGACCTCTACCCCACCTTCCCTGCAGGGCCCGAGGGGTCTTCAGCCGGGCTGGGAGACAGCGACTACAGCAGAAAGCCCGGCTCCCCCTCAACACCCGACCCACCGCATCACCCGGCGGCGGCCCCAAACACGCTCCGATCCCCCCTCGGCACGAGAAGCGTGGGGGGCGCCGGTACCTTTCCGCAGGAGGGGGGCGAGGGTGCTGGTGTGCTGGGACAGGAGCGCCGTCCTGGGGACGCGGAAAAGCTCTTCGCCGGCGCCCAGGTTCTCCCTGGCCAGCAGCCCGTAGGCGGCCACGGTGCCCTCACGGCTCACGCCGACCTGCAAGCCAGGAGAGGGCAGCGGCCAGCAGAGGAGCTCCCCGCCCGTCATCCCCGGAGGAGGAGCCCCAAAGGAAGGCGGACGCGGCCCGGTTGTTCCCGTAGCTCGGAGCTTCAAGCCCCCGCTACCGGGCTTCTGCTCAGGCCCACGTGCGGAAATGCAACACGCGCATGGACGCATTCAGAAGTTCCTCGGGCTAAGGATTCACGAAACAGGCTGCTGCAGGGGCCCCCTCGGACGCCATGCCGCAGCCCCGAGGGAAGACCCAGGACAAGCGAGGGCGGCGTGCTGGGAACCGCCCAAAGCCCCACAACTCGGATTCGGCACCTCCTCCCACCAGGGACCCCGGCGCCGGCCTACCTTGGCGCTCAACTCCACGCCGGCCGCCGCGCACCAGCGCAGGAAAGCAGGCAGAGCGCGCGGGGGAGACGCAGGGGAGACGCGCCGCAGGCCATGGCCGGAGAGACGCGGAAGGAGGGCAATGGGCCGGAAGAGGAGGCCGAAGGGGCGGGGCGGGAGACCCGAGGCGCCCGTCGCCGAGCAAGAATCCCCCCCCCCCGCAGCCCCTCCGCTCCCCGCACGAAGCGCCGCGAGGAAACGAGCAAGAGCCGCTTCTGAAATAAAGATGCGGTTGTTTAATGTGTTTCAGGTCTACGATGCGCTGCATAACATGACAATTCGGGCGGTCTCCGCCCCGGAGCCGGAACGAGACGAAAGAAAATGCACACGAGCTGGTGGCGCCGCTTCTGGCAATGCGGGAGGCTCGACGCGCTCCGGGAGAGCCCCAGCTGCAGCGCGGTGGGCCAGTTCCGGGGCGGTCCCTGCTCCACCCGCTCAGGGACAGGCGGTCGGTCCTCGCGGGCACCCTTGAGACTCCCCGGAGATGGGACTGGCGCTGCCTGGAGCACATTCGGGCCCGGCTCGTCGTCGGTCGGACAGCTTGAACCGGGATGTTCCTAAACCCGAGGCCGGAGGGGAACGGAGAAGGGCTCTAAGGGTCCGCCCGGCCAGGCTCTCCACGGGGACTCCCTGCTCCACACATGAACCAGGCGGTCCCCTCCCCCCTCGCGGGGGACTCAGTCGCATTCCTCTTTATCCCCTCCCCCGATGGCAAAACAAGCGGGAATCGGCCCGATTAGCAGCCCCCTTGAATGAGAAAAAGCTTCCAACTTTCCTGCCATCATCCCCCGGCCTGTCTTTGTCCTCTTGGGCCCGTTTCCTAGTTGCAAGAAGCTGCACAGAAACTTTGAAGGGCTGGAAGGTTCCTGCCTGCATTACTTGGGGCTCTGGTGCCCCCATGCCCTCGTTTAAGTGCTGTGGAGGGGGTGCGAATGCTGCTGGCCCATCCCAGCCAGCACTCCTCCCCAAGAAGGCTGCTAGGAGGGCGGATCAGCACCATACCATCCCCTGTAGTGGAAGCCCAGCTGTTGATGAGGATTAAGCGGCTTCAGAGAACCTAGACTAGAGCCATTCTTGGAACAGATCTCCCCTTCCCTCTAACCAGGGGCTCCTGCTGCTCCCCCACTCTGAGGCCCTCAAGGGGCTGCCTGCTGGGGCCAACGCTCTGATACCCAGGCAGTAGAGGGCAGAGGAGAGTCTAAGGCTGGACTCTGGGGAACTTTCCATACAAGCCCCTCAGGCTTGCAAGCATGTGCCTGGCCTACTAAACAGCTTCTGTCTCAGCGGCTAGAATCAACTGCAGCTCTAGCATCTGCTGGAGCTGCAGCTGGCTCAGCACTTGAGTTACAGATCAACTTCCAATCACGAGGCGAGATGGGTGGCTTTTCCCATCCCCACAAGTTGCCAGAAGCGAAGATTTGCTGGGGATAAATGCAGGGCACACCAAACAGAACTCCAATGCCCACCACTGGAGCCCTTCAGTGGGAAACGCCCAAGCTGTGCCCTGCTCTGGGAGACAGGCAAGGGCCAGTTCTGTTGCTACAAGGAACCAACGGAGACTGCTTGTGAAGGACGGATTGGAGCTACTCTAAAATGGCATCTCTAAAAAACAGGAAGGCTTGGATTGAAAGCTGCTGCTTCCTGCTTTAACTTTGTAATGGAATTGAGAGATGGGCAGACAAGGAAACGGAAGCCACAAGAAGCGGCAAAAACAGTGGCTGGCGAGTGATGCAATGGTGGATGGCCACAGCTCCCCGAACAAAGATGGTGGCCAAGGGAAGGCATCAGGGACTCTCAGCAAGACACCTCCATGGTGTGGTTGATCTGGCCCATAGCTTCGCTGCTTTCGGAGTGGGTGCAGGCTCTGGGACGGCTACCATCCACCGAACTGGCATTGGTGAGGGAGGCTGTGCGTGAGCGGGCTAGGCGCGTCATGCTGGCCGAGGGCACTGCAGAGAGGCAGAACAAGGGTCACTGAGGCAGCTGGGCAGAGATTAACTCAGGCACTTGAGAAGAGATCAGGGAAGCCGCATTCTGCCCTGCCTCGTTTGGAGCATGCTGGAATGGTGGAATGGGACAATTTGCTACAGCTAGCTCACCCCAGCCGACTTACCACAGGACAACTCATCACGGGAGAATGCCAGAGGTGAGGGGAACCTCCTCTACCTCCACCTCCGCATTTTTTTCCTTAGTCCAAGCTACAGAGGAGGAGGTTCCCCTCACCTCCAGCATTCTCCCATTACATTTATTGATGTAACTAATACCAGAAATTGTCCCACATCAAGTCAGGCAAGGTGGCTGGATTGAGCTGGCAGGGGCAAGCCAGCGACGGTGAGTTGTCCTAGACCAGGGATAGGCAAACTTGGCTCTTTTATGACTTGTGGACTTCAACTCACAGAATTGAGTTTGCTGGCTCAGGAATTCTAGGAGTTGAAGTCCACAAGTCATACAAAAGCCAAGGTTGCCTTCCCCTGTCCTAGATCCTCAGTATGGATCCCAGCATCTGTCCAGTTGCCTGTTTTGGAAGGTGAGCCTTTCTGGCAAACTCTGGCCCTACAACCTGAGCTGGATCTTTGAGCACTCATAAATGCTAGGGGGGCGGGGTGAGTCCCTTGCCATTGGCCAGGCTGGCTTTGACTGCCAAGAGGAAGGGCACCAGGCTGCTTCTCCCCAAATGGTGGCAGCTGATGACTTGGGGTGCAGGGCCTCAGCTGACAGAACGTTTCCGATATCTGGAACCAAACGGGTTCCCCTGTGGCTCATCTCACTCCAGGCGCTAAGGAGGGGCCATAGGGTGTCCCCCACGTCTCTTCATGGCAGCAAAATGGAGAGAAACATCCACCTCTTGAGAGGACAAGGGGCCCTGTACTCCCCTCTATTTATTCCCAGCCAATGGCCCTGCAAAATTAATGACCATCAAACCCTGGAGAGCTGTTGCTTATCAGGTTGGAAATGGGGTCCCTTGGATGCCTCCCCTCTTGACTTGGCCATCTTTGTGGGAACTGTTAGGGAACCCGCACAGCAGGTCCCGTGCAGAAGCCACAGCGGGCAGGACACACTCCACTTGCAGGCAGTGTGTGGCAGAGGAGGGGGCATATGCAGCAAGCAAGAAGGGAGCAGATCCTGTAGGGCTGCTCGTACCTGATCCTCCACTCAGTCGCCGGTCCTTCAGGTACGCCACTGAAAAAAAGGTGGAGGGTTGAACAGGAGGCAAAAGGTGAGACAACTCTGGAGAAGGGGTGAGAGGACAGGCACCTTCAAGATGTGGTTGAGTTCTGGCCAAACTGGGCCACTGGACAAGGGGCAGGCAGGAACTCAGGCTGAACCAAGGAAACACTTTAGGCACTCTGGGCATTGTGCATCTGGATGCCCAGGTTGGCCTGCTGTCTTGCTTCCCAGTGGTCAGCAGACATGGGGAAGGTGCCTATCAGAAGGTGTCCCCCACCAAAGAAGCCCACCCTCCTTGGGAAAAGGGGCTGGGGGAGCCTGCTAAGAAACTGTGGGACTCCTGAGACCCTTTCAAGAAAGCTGGGTAGGAGGCCAAGCCCCATGGGGGTAGGAGGGGGCATCTCTGCTTTGTTTCAGCATTCCAGCATGGATAGAGGTGGGAGGGGTCATTTGGCTCCTGTTACCTCAACCTCCCCAGTTTGTCCCAATGTGGCTGCTGTGGGCACAGGGACCAATGCTCTTTATTGCTCAGCTGATGGAGCAACTGAGCAGGGCCAGGCAACCCAGCCTCTGGAGGAAGGTCGCCCACTTTGGGGCTCTACTTGAAAGAGGAGAGGGGCATTTGGCCCCATTTCCTGTCCCTTCAAAGCAGGTATTGGAGACCAAACACCCTCCAAGCTGGACCCAGCTGTAGGGGCTGCTGCTCCATGCAATTTGGCAAATGGAGGATGGTACCCACAGCTCTGATTCAACAGGTCTTGGCCTGCTTTGGGGCCAACCATGAGCCCCTCTGCAGCCAGGCCAGGAGCCTCCTTTCCCACAAGCTGACCCAAAGCCCAGGCGGCCTCACCATAGCCCATTCCTTGCAGGAAGTACTTGAACGCCTCAGTCAGTTTCCCAGGCTGGTAAGAAAACAAAGGACAGCCACTTGTATAGCGTTTCCTCCTTGTGCAGGGAGTTGGACTAGAAGACCTCCAAGGTCGCTTCCAACTCTGTTATTCTGTTAAATAAACTTTTGGGATATTTCATATTCAAATCCAGTTTGTGAATTTAAATTCTATTTGAATTCCACCACCAGTGGTACAAATTCTCCATCAAAACCAAAGAGGGAAGAAAAAAAACCATGAAATGTTCAAAGTCGACAGAGCTTTTTCTGAACTCAGAGAAGTTGAGAGGAGGGCCTCTGACCAAGGAGCCATAGCCCACTTCCCAGGGGGCCTGCCTGGCCCACCAGGAAGCCAGACAAGGGGAGGTGGGTTTGGTTCTGACTCAGCTCCAGGCTCCTCTACAGGCAGGCTACTGTAAGTGGGAGAGCTTACCTGAGTCACCTGGGGAAGCCCTCCGGAATCGGCCATCTAAGAGGAAAGCACAGGTTGTGTCTGGGCAGGCTCCTCCTGCACTCGAGAACGTCTCCCCAGCCCACCCCCAGAGTGGCCCTGGCTGCCCTGCCCTAAGGGTGGCTGCCCAGACGCTTCTTCCACCGTTTTTCAGGGAAGTGCTTGGATATGGATGCTTGTGCTGATGGAAAGGCACTTCGGACGCGATGATTTTCTGCCCCTATCAAAATTATTGGGGGGGGAGACCAAGGTCTGGAAAGTTGGGATTGGTCTCCAAGCCCCAGCGGAGGGGCACCAAAGGTTATAGAGACCCTACATGAAAAGCCCTCTGTCCATTCACTCCTCCTTATGGACTGTCTGGATGGGGCTAAAAACTCCAAGCCTAAAGCAGCTTCAGGCAAAGGATGCTAAGGGCTGTAGTCCAGCAGCATTTCCCCTCCCCCCCATACACATTTATTTAAAAGAAGCAGAAGTGTACAGCTACCCTCCCTTTCTTCCTTCCTCGGTGGTCCAAGAGTGGAAGGCGTTTTGGATGAAAGGGAAGCTGTTTGTCCTGTGCCTCACACACGGATGCATTGAGCTGGAAACTGTTGTCCAGGCAATATGGACACAATTATGGAGCAAAGAACTCCGCTTCTGCATTCAGGTAAGTGGGAGGAGGTGCTAGTCAGGAACAGTTAATGGAAGGAGACCTTAGTGCTTTGCATCTGTGCCACAGCGCTAGCAAAACCCACTTTGCATTGTGTGCACAGGGGCCAACGGGCACATTCCTTCAAATTTGGCATGCCTAAGCGTGTCTTCTGTGTGCAACCCTCCCCATGCCTTTGCTTGGATTGAGGTTGTGAGGGAAAAGTTCACACTGCACGCTGGATTTGTAAGATCCTGCAGGGAGGATGCATGAGAACTAACTCGATAACTGAGCAGAGGATCACTGCTACCATCAGAGGGGAGGAGAAGATCCAGGACCCCCTGGTAAGGGCTGGAATGTGCCAGTCTGCCAACTCACCTTCAGGAAAGTGGTAGTGGTTGGGTCCAGCCTGGAGTTGCATTCAACCTGCAAAGAGCAAAGCTCCTGCTAACACCAGGAGTGGAGGGCCACGTGGCCAAAGCTCTTTCCCCTGGCAGGTGCCCATACAAGAGCAGGAACCCCCCCCCCCTTCAGTTAAATCCCAGCAAACCCTACATGCATCTTCTTGTTCTGCAACTGAAGAAAATAATTTTTAAGCAAAAGGAAGCAACTGGTGACAGGATTCCTAAATATGAATTCTCACAACCTGGATATAGCGGCCAACTTTATATAAAAGCAGAGACTGTGCCCATTCAATATCTATTCTGCTCTGTTCCATCAGTAGCTTAATGGAACTTCCACCTCTACCCCTAAAAGGTTGGATTGTCTTGGACTCCTTGGGAACAAACATGGAAATGCAAGTTTGAGGCAGCTGCCAGTCACTTGCTGGGAAGTCACCCAAGAAAGGAGGACCGGCTGCTCCAGGCCTTCTACAGCCTTTCTCAAATGGATTCAAGTGGGCCAGGCTACCATTTCTTGGCAGCGCGCTTCAGATGCAGCAATCCCATGACCATAATTTGAGTCCACCAAATCTGGACGTCACCAGAGGGGAATTTGGGGGCCAAAACTATTCCAAAGAAGTCAAAACACAGCACACCAGATGCACTCCGAGCATAATGGCAGCATTTGCTACCAGTTGCCTTTTGGCGGTGGGGCTGAGAAATGGCCCTCTTCCTCTCTGGGCCTTGCAAAGGTTAAAGTGACCTGACAGCCAAAAGCAGGCAACCCTTCAGCCTGGCTGGGCTGACAGCTCCACTCACCACACCATCTTCTGCAGGGGCATTGTCGCCCACCACCAGCATCACAGGGCAGCTGCGAACCCAAGGGGAGAAATGCAGTCAGCAGAACAGCCTCCCTCCTGGCCACCACCATCCCGCTGTCTTGCTGGGACTTACCGGAGCGTCTTTGCATTGGGTGCACTACCAGAGCGGTTAATCTCCAGATCTCTGCGGCTGAGAGAAACAGTGATTTCAGGGAGCCATTCAGGATGATGGTGAGGCAAGGTCTTTGCCTGGCTTTTGACAGCGCCAAGCTGGGCTCCCTTGGCAACTGGGAGCTTCCAAGGCCCAGTTCCTCTCCCCAAGAGGAACCTCCTTTCAATGCAGACCCAGCCTCATTTTTTAATGGAGCTGTCTTTTTACTCAAGTTTATGCGGTCCATCCCAGTTCTAATGTGGTATTGCAACTGCCTGTCCTCCTTGCTGACAGTTTTTCAATTATTTCACTGGCTTATTCTGGTTTAACTGTTCACCCTGAGACTTTGGCTATAGAATGACTCAAAAGCCCAAGCAAACTAATATTCCAAGGAACACAGCTTTTTTTTTTTTTTTTTTTAGAAAAATGCAGGTGAGAGCAACTGATTAAGAGAAGCAGGGAGATAGTGTAGCAGAAACCTTTTAAAATGTAAGACAGTTCACTGTACAGCAGTATCAGAGGCAACCTCCCACAAATTCAGGGCGCCACCACAGAAAAGTGTTGCCATCTCAGGTTCCAAGATTATCTTGGGTCCCTCTGCTCGCCAAGGGCCTCCAATGCCAAGACAGATGTGTCACAAACCACCTGTGTGTAATCTCTGAAATGGGGAGAAACACAAACTTTCCAGGTGGCAGGAACCTGATCTGGACACTGCTTTCCTGGTGCACAAACTTAACTTGCTGAGGGACACAGCAGCCAAGCTTGCTAGTTCTGGTTTCTACACACAGGATGAAGGTACAATGTCATGAAGAAAGCGATTGCCATGATGTGGAAATTAGAGCCCCTTTTCCCCACTGCTTTTCAGAACGGGCTCTGCCGCCGTCCAAAGGCGCTCTGGGTCATAGGCAGCTTGAGGGAGGAGCTGCTTTACCTGTTGTACATACTCCAGAAGAGCTGCAGATTGAACTGGTTCACCGTGCTGGCAATTTGTTGGCGATAGCTCTGCACCAGCTCCATGTTGCTGGCCAACTCCTCCTGTGGGTGTGGAGATGACAGGCAAAGGCAGGCCTGGCAAACAGCCCCTGAAGCCCAGGCCTGCTCGTGGAAGTGGTAGACAACACTCTCCCCGGTGCCCCTCCCCCCCCCCCCCCCCCCCCCCCCCCCCCGGCCCAGCTCACACTTAGGGGCCAAGGCTCTCTACACTTCTGCCAAGTCAGACCTCACTAAGGCAGTAGCTGATTGCTGGCTGATTATGAAAGAGGGAGAACTGGATATAGCAAGGGGCTCTTGCACTGCCAGTTAATAGACAAGCTGGGTACAGACATTTTTGGCTAGAGGTTTTATCTGCCCACTAGAAGTTCAGAGATCTACCTGCATTGAAGGTGGCACCTCCTCCTACTCAGCATGAAATGCAACCCAACTATTCAGATGAGATGTGATCATGGATCCCCAGCCACCCCTGGCCCAATTTCCAGTGTTAGAACAACCCCTTTCTGTGGCATGCTATGTCAGGGAAAACCAGTGGCGAAACAACTTGGTGTTCCCATTACCATCTCTGCATGTGTGAATAAGCCTTTTAAAGCAGCTTCTACAACCGTCTTGTGATGGCTATCAGTGTTGTGAGTAGCCACCCCTAGGAGGGGAAGGTATTCCCTGCCGTGCAGGAAGGACACAAGAGACCTATAAACATTCTCATCTGCCATTGCTTTGTCTTACCTGGCTGAACAGGTGAGACAGCACCATGTCAGATAATGTGCTGGTCAGGCCAGACAGCTGAAGGATAGAAATAAGATGTCAAGGGACACAGCATTGCTTTCCTAGACCCAGTGCAAAGCCAGCCAGATGCTGAGAGTCATCGTCTGAGTAGCTTCAGACAAAGGCTCAAGGGCAAGGGCCCCCTTCTTTGCCAAGACCCAGCCTTTGAGTATCAAGTTAGGCTTGATAGGTTCCATTCCTCCTATATGTATTTTAGGAGAAGCCATACTAGTCTACTACCTCTTACTATATTCAACAGCACAGTATCTCCAATAAAGTTTTTGGGTTCTATAATCTCCCAGAATTTGAAATGGACAGCTAACATTATAACGATTATTTTAAAAGCACAACAAAAAATGTTCTTCCTGCATCAACTTAGAAAGTTCAGACTGGCCAAAGAGCTGTTAATGCAATTCTACAGAGGAATAATTGAATCTGTCATTTGTACTTCTATAATACAGGACAGGTACAAATTCCAAGGGATAGTTAAGCCTGCAGAAAAAACAATTGCAATCAGCCTGCCTGAGAAAATAACTACAAACACCTCACATCCTCTTCATAAGCTGTTTCAACTCTTTCCCTTGGGACACCACTATAGGACACTGCATCCCAAAACAACTAGACACAGAGACAGTCTCTTTCCTCATGCATCACTCTGCTGAACACCTAATTCTCATAGTACTCTCTCATGTCTAAGTTTATTTTCCCATGTGTGCATTATTATCCTTCCCATCTTCTCTACTATTCCTTATTAGTATCATTATTATTACTCTGTTGCTTTGCATGTACACCGAGACAAATTCCATGTGTATCTAACCACATTTAGCCAAAAAAAGCTATGCTATTCTATTTCTATTCTTTGCCCAACCTGATCTCTGGCAGATGTGCCAGACTGCCACTTCTCCAGATGTTCTACACCCTCTCTGCTCTTCAGCCCTTCTCACAGAGCCATCTCTTCAGTCTAGAAAAATTCTACCCAACCCACCTTGCTGGCAGCCCAGTCAATCCAGCCTTTGCCACTTGGGTCAATATTGATCAGAACGAGGCCTTCCACCAGATCTGGGAAGATCAGCTGCAGCAAAACAGATACAGAGTTTATTCTGGCTAACATTTGCAAGCATCCAAAGACAAGGGAATATGGGAAAAAAACCTGCAAGCTGCATTCATACAGCATGCATAAGCAGTTCTAGAGGCTATATTTGGATAATGTGCAAAATTAGGGCTGTGCAAAGCATTTCAAACGGATGTTGTGAAAAGCAAAGTCTTTCATCTGAAGCTCTTTCTGCAGGCTTTGGAAGCATTTTATACCTGTCTCTGTTTCAGTTTTTTCTACTTCTCCACAAGAAAGGTTTTGTGTCACACACATACAGGTGTCTGAGTGATGGAGACAGCCCTTGAAGCAGCTGCAGGACCCTTGCAAAAACTGCAGTTGCCTTACCCCTTAAGGACGGGGCTCCTTCCACAGTAACAGGCTTTGCAAAACCCCTTTTCAAAAACATTGCAAAGCCCTAGTCCTTATTCAAAGTTAGAATATTAAAGAAGTTTTGCTTGTTATTTGAGAAGACTTCCAAGAGCCTTCTGGAAGTTATGAATTTTGAAAAATGTGGTCCCAGAGATCAGGATCAAGCCAAAGGAAATCAAGCACAGAAGTGGCCCCACTCTTGCAGAAGGGACCACATGATGGTCCCAGAGCTGCCCATAAGGGAGAGGGGGTACTTTAGGGAGCTTACAAAATAAGCTCAAATAAAAAAAAACTACAAAAAAGACAGAATCAGCAATAATATACTTGGTGTATAGTGGGAAAGAAACACTAAGCAAAGACATCATCAGGGAAGTGGCTCATTGGAATAATTGAATATCTGCTGGGCCAGTGGTGGCAGCCACTGGCTGGACTGGATCCAGTTTAGCGTGAGCTGCAATTGGTTGGTTGCAGGCACTGGATGTAGTGGCCAGTCTCGACCCTAATGATAACCTCAGCCCAACCTCTTTTTTTTTGGATATGGGCACGGTGGGAAGAGCTGAATGCATCTTGTCAACTTTCAAGAATTCTTTGTCTGACATCATTTTCTAGGGGTTCTGGCTTTCAGGTGAATTAGTCCAGGCCCTGATAAAAGCTGAAAAGTGTCAAGCTTTTGCATTGGAACTGCCATGCTGCTTCTAGCTTGCCAACTGTTGGGGGGGGGGAGTTTTGGAATGCACAGGTGGTTTCTATCAGAGTGAGAGTCAAGGTCACTGAAGAGATGTTTTGGCAAACAGAGATTTTCTTCTCATAACCGTTGGAAGGCTAATTGGACAATGTGACCTGAACTGTCAGAGGGGAAGGAAGGTTTTACTCTTTTAATTATCTTTTTCCCGCCATATTTCCAGAGCTGGTATTCTTTCTACCGTGCTGGTATGCTATGCTTAATAAGCTATCACAATGCCTCTGGTGAGTTTACTTCATTGGATATTTCAGCCAGAACCTTGACAGCTAAATAAATGTCCACTGGATTGGGCTACATGAATTCTACTCTAGAAGATGCCAAAAGAGAATGCATACAGGCTCCTCCCTCCCTCCCTCCCTCCCTCCCTCCCAGATTCCCCCATCTTGCACACAGACCAGGCTGAGCACTTACGGCAAACTTGGTAAGAACATAGGCACCTGCTCCGACTCCAATTCCAATCACATACTTGAACCTATGAAAAGGGAAGCGTCAGAGAATTCTTGGCATCACTTCCTTGCCTCACTCCCTGCCAGTTCCCAAGGCTCAGTTTATGGCCAACTAGAATTGGGGTCAACCAGATTGGCTTACAGTATGAATGGTTCCACATAATCCTATACAAATGGTTGGTTAAGCAAGGAATACCTGGATTACTTTTTAAGATTGGTCTCTCCATAACAATTTTGTTAGGCTAAGCAGGAAAAGGACCACTTTTGAAATCATCCAGTGAAGTTATGCTGGGACAGAGTATGATGTGAGCTCTGATCAGCCTAAAACCTTCAACCACTAGGTCCCCAACTGAAGCTTTATTAAATATCAGTTGGTTGCCTCCTCCTGGTTTCATGGTCTTCTTCCTAAATATTTTCAAGCAAGGCTCTTCAACTGTTTCATCACTTGCTCAAAAGGGCCAAACTCTGCACTTTGGAAAGAAGCCCTGTCAGCCATCTCCAAAGCAGGAAACCCTAATTAAGTAGCACATTTCAGCTGAGAGCAAAACACCAGTTTTGTCTGATGCTCAAAAGCACCAGGAGATGGTGAGTTCTGGTCCTACCTCAAGAACAAAAGTAGCTGGATGATCCTGGGCAAATCACTTTTTCTTAGCCCTAGGCAATGGCAGTCCACTTCCAAGAATGTGCCAAGAAAACTGCAGCAGTACCCCTGTCCATGTAATCGCCAGGAGGCAGGATTGACAAGACAGTGAAAAAGTATCTCCTTCCTGTATCACACCATAAAGGCCATTCTACCATGGCAATGTGAGCCCCCAAACAACTTGATGACACCCCATGCTCACCCAAAATGTTGGACCACACTGGACAACATGGCAGCTAACTGGTCCATGGACGGGTACTGATACCTACAGAAACAGAGCAAGCAAGAAGTCCAGAGAGATTCAATCTTATCTATCAATCCATCCATCCATCCATCCATTGTATATTTATATTTCATATGGCATAACAGAATACAGCATTAATACATAAAAATTCACAAAAACAGCATATAAAATGTGTATCAAAAGATAAAACATCAAAGTAATGAATTATTTCAAAAACATACAGTATGGGTGATAAATAAAATTATGAGCAGAATTAAATTACATATAATCAGTTATAGTAAAGGTAAAGGTAAAGGTTCCCCCGCACATGCCTGCTAGTCGTTTCCGACTCTAGGGGCCGGTGCTCATCTCCGTTTCAAAGCCGAAGAGCCAGCGCTTGTCCGAGGACATCTCCGTGGTCATGTGGCTGGCATGACTAGACGCCAAAGGCGCACGGAACGCTGTTACTTTCCCACCGCAGTGGTCCCTATTTTTCTACTTGCATTTTTCCGTGCTTTCGAACTGCTAGGTTGGCAGAAGCTGGGACGAGTAACAGGCGCTCACTCTGTTACGCGGCACTCGGGATTTGACCCGCCAAACTGCTGACCTTCTGGTCAACAAGCTCAGCGTCTTAACCCACTGAGCCACCGTGTCCCTATAATCAGTTATAGAAGTGGCTAAACCTATGCCCTGTTATCTAGATCATTTAATCATTGGACAGCACTGCCCTCGAGGTGATGTATTTCATGCAGGGATCCAGAAAACCTTCTGAGGGGGCATTCCATCGCAATATAATGTAAACTTTTCAGGACATTTCAGCAACCACCGTCAGGATTCTCAGCCAGTGCCCATCTTATCCTGGTGTGGGAGGATCTTCCAGGAAAAAACCCAGGGGCCAGCCCAAGCCCTGCCGTCCCTTCTGTGGGAAGCTGCTCCTCCCAGTCAGCCTGGGATTCCCAACTGGGGAAACTCCAGAGGAGCGGGATTCTTGCACTCCCTAGACTTACCATTTTGGATCTATCCCCAACAAAATTCACATTTGCCTGGATTACCTCACAGGTTAATTCATCCCTGTGTCATTTTTTTAAAACATGATGTGCATACCATCAGCTTCAAAGTCACAGTAGCAGTTTGTGATAAAGATTATCTTATGAAAAAAAGCACCTTACCACCATTTAGGGCTACTGGACTCACGCACACACACGCACCACCGTGACTAAGGGAGTACTTATGGCCTTCATCTGAGTCCTCTCTGAGAGCCACATAACAGGGACTTTGAGGCAGATTTAGTATCCAGAACAGGCCTGGCAAGGAACCATCAGGGACACAATCACACACCTTGCCATCTAAGAGGGCACAGCTTACCCCTGGAAGATGCTTACCCCTGGGGAAACTGGGACGCCCCAGTCTGCTGCCCGGGCGCATCCACATGGCACACCACAAAGTGCTTCGTGATCTCTAGCATTTCCTCAGAGTTGAAGAGAGTGTTGAAGCAGAGCTTGTCTACAAGAAATGGAAAGAAAACCAGGGCTAGAAAACTAAATCAAATGATACTCCTTCGACAATGAACTCAAGTGTTGACTCCTCTTCCAGGCAGGAAGAGGCCTCGTTCTCTGTCTTTAGCCCAGAATTCTTGGTCCAAGTATGTCTCTTGTTAATCCAATACTAAAGCTTTTTAGGACGGCTGAAACTGCTGCTGCTTTCCATACAGAATTTCTAGGGAGCTTCTCACTCTTCCAGGTTATGGTTGTCCCAAAGGTGCTTTTTTCAAAAGGCAGCTGGACTTCCTTTGTTTTGCTTGCAGATGCTTTGCTCCTCATCCCAGAAGCTTCTTCAGTCAGATGTCAGAACTGAAGAAGCTTCTTGGATGAGAAACTAAAGGTCTTCAAGCAAAACAAAGGAAGTCCAGTTGCCTTTTGAAAAAAGCACTTTTGGGTTCCACGCAGAATAAAAGTGGAACAAAAATTATGATTATTTACTAATGCCTTTTCTAACCATTTACAATTCAGCTACAATCTCTTCCAAGATGACTCGAGCCCTTCCTGTTGGTGGATTCAGCCCATACTGGTGCTTCCTGCAGGGAGGCCAGGCAACAATTGGCAACCTCCTCAGGGCAAGTGGAGAGAATCTGGCAAACCAGCCAATCCACTCTGTTCAATGGAGATTCTGCCCCAGCCAAAGAATGGCTGCTCAGGCTGAAGTAGCTTTGACTGGCTGGTATCTCTCCCATTACTTGTACTTGTCTGCACAGGTCTCCCATGTGGAAAGTGGCTGATATAAGCCTGGGCCGAAAAAGAAGAGAGCTGGACGGTTCCTGCAAAAGAGCCCCTTCATACACTCATACTCAATTAATTGGTCAAGCAATTTCTGAATGGGTAAACTTAGCATTGATACAGAATAGCACACAAGTTTAAAACAAGCAGCATGGGCAATTCCTCCTCCTCCTCCTCTTCCCCCCC
>JAKJMR010000836.1:243287-254460 GCA_024449315.1 Daboia siamensis
GGGGGGGAGTGAGTGGATTCTGGGGAGAAATCTTCAAAGAGGCTGAATGCCTATGGCTTTGATCCCAATGCTGTGTCAGACTGTCAGCCCATTTCGCCTTCCCCTCTGCCCACTTCCAACGTAAACACCACCTTCGACCCCAAACAGGTGACAAGCCAAGCAGCTTTGAAGTGGTAGAATCCACGCCACTCATCTCTCCCTCCTATCCAGCTCAGTCATCCATTTCCCCCATCCATCTATTGGCTCCTCCAATAAATCCCGAACGAATGGTCTGCTGCCACCAGGTTGAGGGGGCAATCAGTGGAATGGTCCAACTTGCATTTACTGGAGGGAGCAAGGGGTGGATCCTCTAGTCTAAAAGGCCTCCCCACCACACTATTTTTGAGTGCAGTAATTGCATGGGAGGCCCACCATGCCTCAGGGCTGTAGCTCCCCCAGTTCTGTGTGATTTAATTCCTGAAGACAATTGGGGTCTTCCCATGTCTGCCAGCAGGAACATGTTTTGAGAAGACCTGCTTTTTTTAACTCTCCCTTCTTGTTCATTATTAAATCAGGAATCAGTTAACGCTAATTAATAGCTGTAATGTATATGCTAAACAATAATCATAAACGGTATCAGTAGATCAATACATATTATTCTCCTTACTAATATATATTCAAAATAGGATATCACGTTCATTTCTCACTAGTTTATTTTCCTAACCATTGGTAACATTTATCCCATGTTTTAAAATAAATTGAATCCTCTTTCTCTTTAATCTCTAAAGTTAATCTATCCATTTCTGCACACTCTAAAATTTTCTTAATTAAAATCTCTTTAGTTGGTAGGTTTTCATTTTTCCAGTATTGGGCAAATAGTATTCTCGCTGCTGTCAATACATGCAATATTAAAATATTCATTCCCCTTCTCAAACTTAACTCCTAATATTAATAACAAAATAACAAAAACAGTTCTGGTTTAGGTTCTATCTGTATTTTAGTCATCTTTTCCAGCCACCAGATACGGTAGTAAGTACCTGGCCTTTCTTTATATTATTCAAAGCATTATTGAACATTTTGGCTAATCTTTCTGGTGTCATATGCCATCTATAAAACATTTTATACAAATTTTCTTTATATGAAACTGCTTTAGTCAACTTAATATTTCTACCCCATAATTTTTGCCAGTTTTTCAATTCTATAGAATAACCAAAGTTTTTTGCCCATGTTATCACTGTTTCTTTTACTTGTTCTTCTTCCATCTTCAGGTTTAGCAGAAATCTGTAGTTTCTTAATCAGGTTTTCATCTGTTTTTAATAATATTTGATCAAATTCTGTCTGTTCTTTATAAAATCCCATTGTCTTTGCATCTTTTCTATATCTTGTTTGAATTTGCAAATATGGCCACCAGGCTAAGTCAATACCTTGTTGTTGTAAGTCTTGTCTTTCAATTTTCCTTCTTTATCTAGTATATCTTTGTAAGTAACGATTTTGTCATAGTTAACTAAGTTTGGGTAAGCAAAAGCTTCCAGTGTTGAAAGCCACTCAGGTAGTTTAATATAGATTTTCTGCTTTATTCTTTCCCATTCTGAAAGGAGTACATTCCTTATAAAGTGGTTTTGGAAATATCTATGTATTTTGCTTTTCTCTTACCATAGGAAGGCATGCCAACCAATTTGCAGGTCAAGCCCCTCTAGGTACAATAGTCTTTTATTTATCAGCATAATCCATTCTTTAAGCCATGGTAAAATAGCTGCTTGATAATATAGTCTCCAGTCTGGGAGACCAAATCCTCCACTATTTTTAGCTTCTAGTAACATTTTCACTATAATTCATGCTTTCTTCCCTTGCCAGATAAATCTCAGTATTGTTGCATTTAGATCATCAAAGAAAACCTTTCCCAATTTTACAGTGATTGTTTGAAATAGGAAGAGTACTTTTGGTAAAATATTCATTTTAACTGTGGCTATTCTTCCTAACAGTGACAGCTGAAGATTTTTCCACTTTCCCAAGTCCAATTTTATTTGTTTCAACAATCTTTCATAATTATCTTTTTAATGTTGTACATCTTGCTGTTAAGTGGATTCCTAGATACTTAACTTTTTTACTTATTTGTAGGTTTGTCTTTTTTATAAGTTGAGTTTTCTGTTTGTTACGTTTTTTGTAAATGCTTTAGTCTTTTTTCTATTTATTTTCAAACCTGACAGTTCTCCAAACTTTTCTATTTTCTCCAACAATTTAGTAGCTGTTTCAAGTGGCTCCTCCAAGATAAAAACTAAGTCATCTGCAAAGGTTTGTAGTTTATATTTTTGTTCTTTTATCTCCAATCCTTTAATTTTTGTGTCTTGTCTAATATTTCTGGTCAATACTTCCAATGTTAATATAAATAACAGTGGGGATAGTGGACATCGCTGTCTTGTACCTTTTTTAATATCAAAGTTTGATGTATAATCTCCATTTAGAATTATTCTAGCTGTTTGTTTATGGTAGATTGCTTGAATTGCATTTATAAATGTTCCCCCGAAGTCCATTTCCATCAACTGCTGGAACATAAATTGCCAGTTTAAGTTGTCAAAAGCTTTTTGGGCGTCAAGAAATATTATTGCCATCTGTTTCCCTGGGTGATTTTCATAATACTTTAAAACATCCAAGATAATTCTTAAATTATTTTTTATCTGTCTTTTAGTTAAAAAGCCATTTTAATTTGTATGTATAAATTCAGTCAAGAATTTCTTGGTTCTTTCTGCCATTGTTGTTGTTGTTAGCTGCGAAGTCATGTCCGACCCATCACGACCCTATGGACAATGTTCCTCCAGGCCTTCCTGTCCTCTACCATCTTCTGGAGTCCATTTAGGGTCACACCTACTGCTTTAGTGACTCCTTCCAGCCACCTCATTCTCTGTCGTCCCATTCTTCTATTGCCCTCAATCTTTCCCAGCATGAGGCTCTTCTCCAGCGAGTCTCCAGGTGGCCAAAGTATCTGAGTTTCAACTTCAGGATCTGGCCTTCTAAAGAGCAGTCAGGGTTGATCTCCTCTAAAGACTGACCAGTTTAATTGCCTTGCAGTCCAAAGAACTCGCAGGAGTCATTATTGAAGCAAAAATTTTATAGTCCACATTTAATAATGATATTGGTCTATAGTTTTTATTTGTGTCAGATCAGTATCTTCTTCCCCTTCATGGATTACTGCCTTGTCGTGGCGAAGGGGCTTGCGTAATTCAATGAAGCTATGAGCTATGCCGTGCAGGGCCACCCAAGACGGACAGGTCATAGCAAGAGAGTTCTGACAAAACGTGATCCACTGGAGAAGGAAATGGCAACCCACTCCAGTATCTTTGCCATTAAAACCCTATGGACAGTACCAAAAGGCAAAATGATATGACGCTGGAAGTTGAGCCCCTCAGGTCGGAAGGCGTCCAATATGCTACTGGGGAAGACTAGAGGGCTAGTACTAGTAGCGCCAGAAAGAATGAAGCGACTGGGCCAAAGCCAAAAGGACGCTCAGCTGTGGATGTGTCTGGTGGTGAAAGGAAAGTCCGATGTTGTAAAGATTTTTTCTCCATAGGAACCTGGAATGTAAGATCCATGAATCAAGGAAAGCTGGACGTGGTCAAACAAGAGATGACAAGACTGAACATCGACATCTTAGGTATCAGTGAACTAAAATGGACAGGAATGGGTGAATTTAATTCAGATGACCATCAGGTATACTACTGTGGGCAAGAATCCCTCAGAAGAAATGGAATAGCCTTCATAGTCAATAAAAGAGTAGGAAAAGCAATACTGGGATACAATCCTCAAAATGACAGAATGATCTCAGTTCAAATCCAAGGCAAACCATTCAATATCACAGTAGTCCAAGTCTATGCCCCAACCACCAGTGCTGAAGAGGATGAAATTGACCGGTTCTATGAAACCCTACAGCACCTTATAGAACTAACACCAAAAAATGATGTCCTTATCATCATGGGGGACTGGAATGCTAAAATAGGAAGCCAAAAGATAAGCGGAATAACCGGCAAGTTTGGCCTTGGAGTACAAAATGAAGCAGGGCACAGGCTGGTAGAATTTTGTCAAGAGAATACAATGGTCATAGCAAACACTCTTTTCCAACAACCCAAGAGACGGCTCTACACATGGACATCACCAGACTGTCAACACAGAAATCAGATTGACTATATGCTCTGCAGCCAAAGATGGAGAAGCTCTATACAGTCATTAAAAATAAGACCAGGAGCTGACTGTGGCTCAGACCATGAGCTTCTCATTGCAAAGTTTAGGCTTAAACTGAAGAAAGTAGGGAAAAGCACTAGGCCACTCAGATATGAATTAAATCATATCCCTGTTGAATATACAGTAGAGGTGACAAATAGATTTAAGGAATTAGAACTGATAGACAGGTTGCCTGAAGAACTATGGACAGAGGTTCGCAACATTGTACAAGAGGTAGCAACCAAAACCATCCCAAAGAAAAAGAAATGCAAGAAAGCAAAATGGCTGTCTGAGGAAGCTTTGCAAATAGCTGAGGAAAGGAGGGAAGCGAAAGGCAACGGAGAAAAAGAAAGATTGAATGCAGAATTCCAGAGAATAGCTAGAAGAGATAAGAATGCTTTCTTAAATGAACAGTGCAAAGAAATAGAAGAAAACAATAGAATAGGGAGGACCAGAGATCTTTTCAAGAAAATTGGAGAGATGAAGGGAATGTTTCAATGCAAAAATGGGCATGATAAAGGACCAAAATGGCAGGGACCTAACAGAGGCAGAAGAGATTAAGAAGAGATGGCAAAAGTACACAGAAGAACTATACAAGAATGAGCTTAACGTCCCTGATAACCACGATGAGGTGGTCACTGACCTCGAGCCAGACATCCTAGAATGTGAAGTGAAGTGGGCCTTAGAAAAGCTGAGCAACAACAAAGCTAGTGGAGGTGACAGTATTCCAGCTGAGCTATTCAAAATCTTAAAAGACGATGCATTAAAAGTGCTACAATCAATTTGCCAGCAAATTTGGAAAACTCAGCAGTGGCCACAGGATTGGAAAAGATCAGTTTACATTCCAATTCCAAAGAAAGGCAGTGCCAAAGAATGTTCAAACTATCGCACCATTGCACTCATTTCTCATGCTAGTAAAGTTATGCTTAAAATCCTACAAGCTAGACTTCAGCAGTATGTGGATCGAGAACTACCAGAAGTACAGGCAGGATTTCAAAGAGGCAGAGGAACTAGAGATCAAATTGCCAACATACGCTGGATCATGGAGAAAGCTAGAGAGTTCCAGAAAAACATCTACTTCTGCTTCATTGACTATGCTAAAGCCTGGATCATAACAAACTGTGGCAAGTCCTGAAAGAGATGAGTGTACAGACCATCTTATTTGTCTCTTGAGAAACCTATATGCGGGCCAAGAAGCAAGTGAGAACTGGACACGGAACCATTGATTGGTTCAAAATTGGGAAAGGAATCCGGCAAGGCTGTATAGAGCACATCATGAGAAAGGCAGGGCTAGATGAATCAAAAGTTGGAATTAAGATTGCCGGAAGAAACATCAACAACCTAAGATATGCAGATGATATGGCAGAAAGCGAAGAAGAACTAAAGAGCCTCTTGTTGCGAGTGAAGAAGGAGAGTGCAAAACTTGGGTTGAAACTAAACATTAAGAAAACCAAGATCATGGCATCCGGCCCTCTCAATTCCTGGCAAATAGATGGGGAAGAAATGGAGGTAGTGATAGATTTTATTTTCCTGGGCTCCAAGATCACTGCAGATGGGGACTGTAGCCAAGAAATTAAAAGACGCTTGCTCCTCGGGAGGAAAGCAATGGCAAATCTAGATAGCACACTAAAAAGAAAAGCAGAGACATCACCCTGTCAACAAAAGTGCGTATAGTCAAGGCTACGATCTTCCCAGTTGCAATGTACGGCTGTGAAAGTTGGACCATAAAAAAGGCTGAGCGCCAAATAATTGAGGCCTTTGAACTATGGTGCTGGAGAAGACTCAAGTGAGTCCCTTGAACTGCAAGGCGATCAAACCGGTCAGTCCTAGAGGAGATCAACCCTGACTGCTCTTTAGAAGGCCAGATCCTGAAGCTAAAATACTTTGGCCACCTAATGAGAAGGAAGGACTCACTGGAGAAGAGCCTAATGCTGGGAAAGTTTGAGGGCAAGAGAAGAAGGGGACGACAGGGAATGAAGTGGATGGATGGAGTTACTGAAGCAGTAGGCGTGAGCTTAGATGGACTCCAGAAGATGGTAGAGGACAGGAAAGCCTGGAGGAACGTTGTCCATAGGGTCACGATGGGTCAGACACAACTTCGCAACTAACAACAACAACATCTTCTTTGGGTAATATTAGAGTAATATTAGGTTCAATCAACTTTCGTATTTTAGTCTCCAAAAAGATTTCATTACAGAGTTCTTTCAACCTCGAACCTAATACATGCTACGTAGAATTTTGCAGGAAGTCCATCTGGACCTGGAGTCTTATTTTTCTTTTGTCTTTTTATAGCTTCTGTTATCTCCATCACTGATATTTTCCTGTTTAGTATATTTCTGATATTCTCTGGGATTTTAATAATGTAGATACCTTAATGGGATCCATGTTGTCTCTCTTAAACTAAAAGATTTAGCTTAAAGCTCTCTTAAGTTTCCATCCGCCAGAAGACCTTCATTTCAGTGATCCAAATGTGAATCCAAGAGACCCAACTTGCTATCAATTCCTCACTTCCAGGTTGCTACTTTCCATTACCAGTGATCCAAGAGGCACATCAGAAGCCTCACCATCTTTTCACTTGATGGGGAAATTCCAGATTTCCTATGGATGCGTCACTAGTGTGTCCTTTTAGATACGCAGGAATGATCAGCAGCTGGCACACTGCCTCAATGCTCTAAGAAAGAAGGCTGAAGAAACACCACTGGCTGCCTCTGGACCTTCACTTCAGCCTTCCTGTCCACACAGCTTCCTTCTTACGGTGGCCCTGGCTAAGCTTGCAGGTAGGCTTAGTTTTCAGGGATTGGGGTGTTTGCAAGCCTTGTTAATCAATTTATGGAAACACAGCCAATGTTTTAACGATTTCCTGAACTAAGATTAGGCAAAAGAACTCCCTTTCAGCATCTTCAGCATTTACCTTACCTTCTCCTGTGCAGAACAGGCCCAGGCGAAGGCCAAAAAGAACAGGTTTTTTTTTGCTATGTTCACACAGCAGAATTAATACATTTTCTGAATTCACAGTATGCAGTGAATCAAAATGAAAAGTAACCTAGTCTGCACACTAGGTTATGCCATCAGAACTAAGCCCAACAGTATTGAAAAACTTGACACATCAGCAAATATCAACAAAATGGCAGCCTTGTCACTGACCACGTTGATCCAATGTCCTTCTGGTAGCCAAGCACAAACAGCCAGTTTGCAACTCAGACACAACAGAGCCAGATTAAGAGAAAACAGGGGTCTGGCCCTCCCTCCCCAACCAGAATTAAAAGTGACCCACTTACGATTGAGCCCCACATCATGGTAAGTCAGGAGAGCCGGGCGGTTCCCTCGGGCGGATCCCCGAAGGACAACGTGCAGCAGTCCGTAGGGTGTCTCGATGTCATGCTCCTGGGGGAGAGAGGAGAGATGGCAGTGCGAGGTTGGCCTGGCCGAAGGGAGCCGGGGTGCTTTGCTGTCCCCTTCTCTAAGCTGAGTCCTCCAAGGAGGGAGGCACAGGGGGAGCCACGGCAGGCCTGACCATCTGAGAGGGCTGCATTCTTTGCTCCAGCTGCCATAGTTCACCTCTGCCCAGGAGTCCTACTTACACAACCCAGGCTCTTTGCACACTGTGTCATCTCCCCTGGAGGGTTTCCCACAATGTCCAGCTCAAGGAACTAAGGACACAAAAAGTTCCTTCAGAGGAGTTTTTTTTACTGGTACTTGCACAGAAATCTTGCCAGATTTGAGCAGTTGCCTGCCTAACTATTAGATCTATTGAGCTTTCTACTATTTTGCCCTATATCCCCCCAGTCAGTGTCCCTTAGGCATTGCTCCAGCAAAATAGCCAAGCATTTATATTCCACGTCACCCCCACCCCTTGGATCAGGAATTATGGCTCTGCAGAACCTTCTCCATAACAGCATTCACACAAACGGATTCTCTTGGTTGTTGAGTACACATAGATTGAACCATCACAACATACACTGAACCATGAACAAACCTGATAGGCAAGGTGGTTGCAACCTGCTCAGCTGTCTTCTGCAAATGCAGCAGCTGTATTTCCACATATTATAAACATAAATCAAAATCTTCACTTTTGCATTTGCAGCAAAACGTTTAATAACATCTCTCAGCCTTCGGTCTCATAATGATTCAGACCAAACTGCTCCCAGGCCCCGTAGCTCACGCCCCGTTTTCTGCCTCAGTGAGGACTTCAAGGACACCGGCAAGGTCTCGCCCAGCTCCACGGCTAAGCCACCGCCTGCAAACTGCTGCCGACGCGCATGGTCCCAGCAGGCCTAGACTCGTCTCCACCGCAGGCAGATGGAGCGGTCCATTGGGAAACCCCGCTCCCCCAGCGGCGGCAAAGCTCCCCTTGCTCAGAAGGCCCGTAAGCCTCTCCGACAGGGCGGCCGCCCCTTCCCTCCCGCGGCAACCGGGGAACCACAGCTAGCGGAGCCTCGTCGGGGGCTCCGCGAGACTCAGCTGCCGGCATCTCCGACGGAACTGGGACCCCGCCAAGCTGCGCGGGAAGCCCCGCCTGGAGCGGGCACAGCGGGCGTCGGAAAGCTGCTCCCCCGAGAACGGAAGAGGGGAGCGCGGAGGCGTATCAGGGCAAGGCCGCTACCCAGGGCAGCCCAGCGTCCCGCCCGAGCGCGAGGGCCGGCCGCCGAAGAGGGCGAGGGCCGCGCCTCGCCCCGCTTTCCGCCCCAGCGACCGGCAGCTTCGGGGCACCTACCCCATCCCAGCACTCCGGCATCTCGGGGACTCCGGGGGCGAAGCGGCGCCACGTCCCTCTCAGGCTCTCCGCGCGCAGACCCGCTTCTCTGCAGCCGCGCTGTGCAACTCTGCAGTGGGCTGGCCTCGCCGGGCGCATTTAAGGGTCAGCCGCGCCCCTCCCTCCCTCCCCGCCCGCCTGCCTCCTATGCTTTGAATTGACCTTACTGGCTCTGCATCAAGGTAGAGCAAAGTGTGTTTTAGGTCCTGGTGCTGTTCAACCTACTTATCTATTAATCAGATGATTAATTGATTATCACATTTCCAGGTGGCACAAAAATGGCGAAGTCAAAGAGGACAGGACCATCTTGATAAACTGGAGGGCAAAAACCAGCAAGATTAATTGCAGTAGAAGCAAATGTAAATATCTACATTTGATTAGTAAAAGTCAAATAGGACTAGGGAGATTATACAGTGGTTGTGAAAATGATCTGGGTGCCTTGCTGGACTAGAACATGAATCTGAGCCAACAAAATGAATATTTCTTAGCACCTCCCCCAAAATATCAAATGCTGTCCTAAACTGCATTAAGAACAGTAGCGTTGAAGTCAAGAGAAATACTGTTTGGTATGCTGCATCCAGTTCTAGGCACCAGAATTGAAAGAATCCAAGAAGCAACCAAAATGACAAAAGGCCTGGAAGGAGTTAAAAGGAACAGTTGGAGGGGTTTGTTAGGTTTAGTGTTGAGAAGTGACTGGGAGACAGTATGGCTGTAGTACAGCTGTCTTTCAATATCTTTTTTTTTTTTGAAAAGTTTTACAGTACATTTTTTAAATACAAAACCCCTCCCCTCCCCCTCCCCTCTGCCCAAACCTCCCCAACCCTCCCCTCCCCCCTCCCCGACTTCCCAGAGCTAAATACAGGGCATAGAAATACAAACTAACATAATCTAAAATATGCAAACTATAATAAAATATTAAATTCTATCGCACTTTAACTCTTAATAAAATAACTACAAGCTAATTATACATCATATAAATCCACTACTTATTCAAATGCTAAGTGAAACTTTTTAGTCCCATATATAAATGAATATAATCTATCCATCTCTTCCACTCCACAGTATATCTCTGTTGCGATTGATCTTTTAATTTTTTTTTATGTTTTTATTTTTATTACATTTATATCCCGCCCTTCTCCGAAGACTCAGGGCGGCTTACAAGCTTAGCAGTAGCCTTCATTCTATGTATATGCCTGCTTGTTAGGGCTTTCACACACACCTCAAGCGGCATTATTACAAAGTCAGCTTATTGCCCCCAACAATCTGGGTCCTCATTTTACCTACCTCGGAAGGATGGAAGGCTGAGTCAACCTTGAGCCTGGTGGGACTCAAACCTGCACTAATTGCAAGCAGCTGGTGGAGGAGGCAAATACCCTGAAATCTTTGCCATCTCCCTGTCTTTCAATATCTGAAGCGTCCTTATGCCAGTCACTTCACAGCAGAAGGCAAGAAAGCTGAAGTGACAAGGCAGCAGACTGGTGGGACCATTCCACAAAGGAACAGGGTGAATGGGAGGAAGAGGCAGATTCTTCCATGTGGAGGGGCTGAAAAAGAGGCAGATGCCAGGGGTGGCATGATAGCTGATCTCCAAGAACCTCTATTGTCTAGTCTCTTGACTTCAAATTATGGTCCAGCTTGTCTGTGAATCAAGCGTTTGAATTATTTTGATATTTCTATCCTAACCAAGAAGCCTTGGTGGAGCAGTGGGTTAATACCTCCTTAAGTAACACCAGCTGCCTGCAATTAGTGCAGGTTCGAGTCCCACCAGGCTCAAGATTGACTCAGCCTTCCATCCTTCCGAGGTAGGTAAAATGAGGACCCAGATTGTTGGGGGCAATAAGCTGACTTTGTAATAATGCCGCTGGGGGGGGGGGCGAAAGCCCTAATAAGCAGGCATATACATAGAATATTGGTTTGTGCTTAAATTGTAAGCCGCCCTGAGTCTTCGGAGAAGGGCGGGATATAAGTGGGATTAAAAAAAAAGCTCATGTGTGCTTTTATGTTTACAACCTGCCTGTGAGTTGAACAAGTTAAGAATCAGCAACCAGCCCAAGGCCCCCTCCACCCCCCCTTTCAAAAACTGGAGGTAAGCTCCTCTCAAATGCCCCTTTGGCCACAACTCCATTAAGAGGTCAGATTCTGTCAGGCCATTAAAGAGCCTTGTTAAATGAGGGAGGGAGGGAGGGAGACAAACGGAGGCCGGTGACCCGCTGTCCTTGGTGCTGAAGC
>JAKJMR010000836.1:254470-298186 GCA_024449315.1 Daboia siamensis
CTCTCTTCCATTAGAATTGGTGACAATCAATTCTCCCCTCACCAGCTCGCTTCATTCTAGCCCTTGGCTGTTGCAGCAACTTGGCCCAGCTGAGATATTTTGTACTATAAGCACCTCCATTCCTAAATACTGGCCATGCTTCCTTGGTGGATGTTTTCATTTGTTGTTGATAGTTGCGAAGTCATGTCCGACCCATTGCAGCCCCATGGACAACATTCCTCCAAGTCTTCTTGTCCTCTACCATCTTCTGGAGTCCACTTAAGCTCACACCTACTGCTTCAGTGACTTCATCCAGCCCTTCATTCTCTGTCGTCCCATTCTTCTCTTGCCCTCAATCTTTCTCAGCATTAGGCTCTTCTCCAGTGAGTCCTTCCTTCTCATTAGGTGGCCAAAGTATCTGAGTTTCAACTTCAGGATCTGGCCTTCTAAAGAGCAGTCAGAGTTGATCTCCTCTAGAGCTGACTGGTTTGAATGTCTTGCAGTCCAAGGGACTCACAGGAGTCTTCTCCAGCACCATAGTTCAAAGCCCTCAATTCTTTGGCTCTCAGCCTTTCTTATGGTCCAACTTTCACAGCCATACATTGTAACTGGGAAGATCATAGCCTTGACTATACGCACTTTTGTTGGCAGGGTGATGTCTCTGCTTTTTGGTGTGCTGTCTAGATTTGCCATGGCTTTTGTCCCCAAGAGCAAGTGTCTTTTAATTTCTTGGCTGCAGTCCCCATCTGCGGTGATCTTGGAGCCCAGGAAAATAAAATTTCTTGAGACAAATAAGATAGTCTGGTATTCCCATCTCTTTAAGAACTTGCCACAGTTTGTGGTGATCCACACAATCGAAGGCTTTAGCATAGTCCATGAAGCAGAAGTAGATGGTTTTTTTGGAACTCCCTAGCTTTTTCCATGATCCAGCATATGTTGGCAATTTGATCTCTAGTTCCTCTGCCTCTTTGAAATCCTGCCTGTACTTCTGGTAGTTCTCGATCCACATACTGCTGGAGTCTAGCTTGTAGGTTTTGAAGCATAACTTTACTAGCATGTGAAATGAGTGCAATGATGTGATAGTTTGAACATTCTTTGGCACTGCCTTTCTTTGGAATTGGAATGTAAACTGATCTTTTCCAATCCTGTGGCCACTGTTGAGTTTTCCAAATTTGCTGGCAAATTGAGTATAGCACTTTTACTGCATCGTCTTTTAAGATTTTGAATAGCTCAGCTGGAATACTGTCACCTCCATTAGCTTTGTTTTTGCTCAGCTTTCCTAAGGCCCACTTCACATTCTAGGATGTCTGGCTCGAGGTCAATGACCACCTCATCAGGGACGTTAAGCTCGTTCTTGTATAGTTCTTCTCTGTAATTTTTCCACCTCTTCTTAATCTCTTCTGCCTCTGTTAGGTCCCTGACATTTTGGTCCTTTATCATGCCCATTTTTGCATGAAACGTTCCCTTCATCTCTCCAATTTTTTTTGAATAGATCTCTGGTCTTCCCTATTCTAAAGAAATAGTTCTTTACACTGTTCATTTAAGAAGGCATTTTTATTTCTTCTACTATTTGTGGAATTCTGCATTCAATTGGGTGTATCTTTCTTTTTCTCCCTTGCCTTTCACTTTCCTCTTTTCCTCAGCTTCCCTCTTTTCCTAAGCTTCCTCAGACAGCCATTTTGCTTTCTTGCATTTCTTTTTCTTTGGGATTGTTTTAGTTGCTATGTCTTGTTCAATGTTGTGAACCTCCATCCATAGTTCTTCAGGCAGTCTGTCTATCAGATCTAATTCCTTAAATTCCTTGACAAAATTCTGTCAGCCTGTGCCCTGCTTCATTTTGTACTCCAAGGCCAAACTTGCCTGTTATTCCGGTTATCTTTTGGCTTCCTACTTTAGCATTCCAATCCCCCATGATGATAAGGACATCAATTTTTGGTGTTCTATAAGGTGCTTTATAGAACCAGTTAATTTTATCCTCTTCAGCACCGGTGGTTGGGGCATAGACTTGGACTACTGTGATATTGAATGGTTTGCCTTGGATTCGAACTGAGATCATTCTGTCATTTTGGGGATTGTATCCCATTATTGCTTTTCCTACTCTTTTATTGACTATGAAGGCTACTCCATTTCTTCTGAGGGATTCTTGCCCGCAGTAGTATACCTGATGGTCATCTGAATTAAATTCACCCATTCCTGCCCATTTTAGTTCTCTGATTCCTAAGATATCGATGTTCAGTCTTGTCATTTCTTGTTTGACCACGTCCAGCTTTCCTTGATTCATGGATCTTACATTCCAGGTTCCTACGGAGAAAAAATCTTTACAGCATCGGACTTTCCTTTCACCACCAGATACATCGACAGCTGAGCGTGCTTTCAGCTTTGGCCCAGTCGCTTCATTCTTTCTGGTGCTATTAGTACTAGTCCTCTGCTCTTCCCCAGTAGCATATTGGACGCCTTCCGACATGAGGGGCTCATCTTCCAGCGTCATATTGTTTTGCCTTTTGGTACTGTCCATGGGATTTTCATGGCAAAGTTTGCCATTTCCTTCTCCAGTGGATCACATTTTGTCAGAACTCTCTACTATGACCTTGGGTGGCCCTGCATGGCATAGCTCATAGCTTCATTGAATTATGCAAGCCCCTTCGCCACAAGAAGGCAGTAATCCATGAAACGTATGTATTCATATGTTTAATCTGATGAGTTAAAATCCAAGCATTACACACAGACACACACACAAAGACAATGTGGTTACATTTAATTTTGTTTAGTTTTGGGTAGTTATAAAACTCAGCCTATTTTATTAGTTTCTAATTTCTGATTCAGTATATTTGCAAATTCAGAAAATGGGTTCATATAGTACCAATTAGGGATGCGGTGGCTCAGTGGGTTAGGACACTGAGCTTGTTGATCAGAAGGTCAGCAGTTTGGCGGGTCAAATCCCGAGTGCCGCATAACAAAGTGAGCGCCTGTTACTCGTCCCAGCTTCTGCCAACCTAGCAGTTCGAAAGCACGTAAAAATGCAAGTAGAAAAATAGGGACCACTGCGGTGGGAAGGTAACAGCGTTCCGTGCGCCTTTGGCGTCTAGTTATGCCGGCCATATGACCACGGAGATGTCCTCGGACAAGCGCTGGCTCTTTGGCTTTGAAACGGAGATGAGCACCGGCCCCTAGAGTTGGAAACGACTAGCACGCATGTGCGGGGGAACCTTTACCTTTACCTTTAGTACCAATTAATTTGTATTGTGTGAACATAACTGTAGTTTAGTATGTTAAGCAAACTGCTCAGCCAACCTAAAGATGTTCTGATGTAATTGTTAAATCGGGTTTATGCTTTGGAATGAGAAGAATCTGTTTTTGGCCACATGGGTGACATTTTTTTCTTGCATTGGAAATGCATCATCCTGAGATCTAATCAAGGAGAACAAATTGGAATGGTGACTTCCCCTGATTTCATGCAGCCTATAATTGTGTTGGCCTCATCTCCAGCCACATCCATTGCCTGCATTCTGTTATGTTCAGGTCATTTCCACCAACCTGTCAAGATGTTAGTAGTTCCCCCCAGCCAATTCTGTATCACTTGCAACTTAGGCAGGTATTCCCTCCACCTCTTCATCCAAGCCATTAATACAAATATTGAAGAGGTAGGGTCCCAGGAGTGACTGTTATGGTCCTCTGTTGAAATTCCTCTCCCCAATTTGATGAGCACTCTTTGACTATATTTTTGAACCATCTGTGACTCAACTTTAATATCCATGCCATATTTAATTAACTTGATGAAATGTGATGAAGTTGGTCTGGTAAGATTTGTTTTTGTCAAATCCATTCAGATCTGGTTATTATTGTGTTTCAAAGTGAAAGACTTTATGATCTGTTGCAGAATCTTCTCAGGAGTCAGTGTAGGGTTAGGATTTCCTGCATCATCCTTTCCTCCCTTTTTGGAGACAGGGACATTTGCTCTCCAATATTTTTTATTAGCATCTGATTCAGTGTATTAGCAAATCCAGAAAATGGGTTCGTTTAGTACCAGGTAATTTGTGTTATGTGAACACAACTGTGCTTCAGGTTCCTTCATCCTGCCTTCCAATAATTGGGCACTTCACTAGTTCTCTAGATTTTTTTTTTTAAAAAAACCCATGGTGGCTTGGCCAGACTACCAGATGGTTTTTTCAGAATCTAGATGCAATTCACTGGGTCCTGGAGATAGAAACTCATTTATATATTCATTGTAAGTTCACACTATCATTCCTGCCTTTCCAAAGTTCCCTCAAGGGGGCCTAGGGAAATCACAAACTAGTGGGTGGCTCCATTATAATTCCATCACTCTTTATTTAACTTTTTAGCTGCATTTTTATAGTTAATGTTTTAATTATTATTATTTGTGTATTATTGTATTATAAGTTTGAAAAAAGATATAAATAAAATAAGGCTGCCTAATTGTCAAAAGCAATTAAAAGTGAAGTCCTCATTCCTGTCAATCTCTAGTTTCCCTCCTTTCCTTCATCCTGCTCATCAAAATTGGAGGTGGTATTCCACCATCCCTCCCTCAGCAAATCCCCTCGCTCATCTCATTGTTGTGGCAGCTTCTCTGACTTCCAGAATTGCAGGGATTTCTCTACAGCTTCAAAGCAGGGAAGGTATGAGATCCCCAGGCAGTTTTTCTGGGCTGTGTCATGTATGCCTCTCCCTCAATCCATCTTCTTCCACTCCTTTCCCATCTTCCATAATCTCCATTAACATCCCTTCATGGGTTCCAGGATCCAGTCTGGGTTGGTCACCGGGACCAGAGGTTTAGTCTTCCAAGCTTGTGGACTTGTGCTGGAGCCCATCCTTAGGGAAGTGTGTCTGCTAGAGAGAGGTTCCCTGAGGATGGGCTCCAGCATAAGTCCAAAAGCTCGGAAGACTAAATCTCTGCTCCCAGTGACCCAGACTGGATCCTGCAACGTTATCCTGGGACACATAGATTCACCTTCATTCACCATGGGTTGTCTCTGTTCAGTATTTCTTCCATCTTCCACTCTCCTTTCTCACTTTCTTCAAGATTTTCTCCCATCTTCTGATTAACTCTTTTCCTTTCTTCAGGGCAACTAAATGGCCATTTCCCAAGATTTCACACATGCAGGAAATGCAGCTACCCTACTGTTAACAACGTTACAGTCATTCTATTTTTCAACACTTCTTTTCTTGGCATTACCATTTGTTCATTTCCAGTCTTTGGTACATTGCTATTATCCCCATATAAAGCACTAAACCTAATTGTTTATCTGGTCAGCTTTCATAATACTCCAGAACATTTAATATAATTCTGAGATTATCTTTTATTTGTCTAGTGGGAAGGAACCCATTCTGGTCTGTATGTATGAATTGGTTTAAGTAAATTTTTAATCTATCTGCAATTATTGTTGCAAATATTTTATAATCTGAATTAAGAAGGGATATTGGCTTATAATTTTTAATATGCTTCGAAGGGAAGTCATCCTTAGGAATCAAACTAATATTTGCCTCCAACCAAGTTTGCGGGACTATAGCCTCATCCAAAATTTCATTAAATAGATCTTTCATATGTTTTCCCAACGCTTCCACTAATACCTTATACAGTTCTGCAGGAATTCCGTCAGTGCCTGGGGTTTTTTGACATTTCTGTTGTCTGACCGCTTTTTCAATTTCTGCTATTGTTATCTCCTGATCTAAGGCCTCTTTCTCATTAGGAAATAACTTAGGAAGGTCTGACTCCGTCAGATATTGTTTAATCCTCTCCTCAGGAACCTTTTCTTCCTGATATAATTCTGTAAAAAACTCAATCACTATCTTTTCTATCCCTTCTTTATCCCCTATCAGTGTCCCCCTCTTATCCTCTAACTGCTCAATTCTTCAACTTTCCTTCTCTTTCCTTATTCTATAGCTAAGCCATCTCCCTGCAGGAATTAGATAAGATTCTGCTGGGTCTGGAGAAAGGGATGATATCTAAGTGCTATAAATTGCTGCTAACTAAGGTAGTAGGGGAGGAGGTGGTAAAAGATGCGATGATTGCCTGGGGGAAGAATTTTGGTTATGCACTTCCACTTGAGAAATGGGAAGAGATTTGGTGGACTAATATGAGGCTGGTGGTTTCCACGTCATATAAGAACATGTACAAAATGCTTTATAGATGGCATCTCCCTCCGGCTAGACTTTCCAAAATGTTCCCCGGATTGTCGGCCAATTGTTGGAAGTGTGGTAAAGGGATTGGCATATACTATCACTTATGGTGGACATGTCCGGAAGTGGTTAGATATTGGATGAGGATCCAAAAATGGATAGAGGAAATCACAGGGTGTTTAGTTGATCTTAAACCAGAGACGTATCTGCTTGGCTCCAGGCCTGCAAATATTAAGAAGAAAATATGGTATTTGGTTTTACATATCTTAACAGCGGCAAGGATGGGGTATGCTCAATTTTGGAAGGCAAATCATACCCCGCCAGATGAAGTTATAATTAGGAGAATACTTGATTGTGCAGAAGCAGACACATTGACCAAGAAGTTGAAAGGTAAAGAAGAGACACCAGCATTTCTATCATGGAATAAATGGTATATTTGGATCTATTCAACATGGCAGCCGCGGTTGGGAGCTGAGTTTGTGAGCTCCGCAATGGGCTTTTGCTTGAGCAGCTGAGCAGCTGAGGAACTTGCGGTTCCTGGATGGAATGTGGGAGTGTGGTTGCCAGGCACCATTTTGTGGTGTGAAGGCTCTCTTCGAGCTGGTCGTGGCGCTGGCGAAGCTGGGGTGATGATTGAGGATGTGTCTACTACTTAGCCGCGACTTCCAGCTGGTGGCGTTTCGGCTCGTGCGTTGTTGCAGCGAGGAAACCTCTCCTTCTTCATTCCTCCCCCCCCCCCGACTGAGATGGTGGTTCTCGAGGTCTGTATCATTTATGGGGTGCTGTTTTGCGCCTGAAGACCTCCTGCTACTTCGCTGCGACTTCCATCTGGCAGCGTTTTAGCTCACTTGTTGTTGCAGCGAGGAAACTTCCCCTTCTCCCTCCTCCTCCCCCCCTGACTGAGATGGTGGTTTTGAGGTCTGTATCAACTATGGGGTGCTGTTTTGCGCCTGAAGACCTCTCCCCCCCCTTGGAGTTTTAAGACTGGGGAGTGATATGGCAGTTCGAACTAATTGCTGCCTATTAACAGCTGATTGTGGTTGTGGAGATGCCGGGAGCTCTTTGAGCAGTGATCATGGTTTGCCTGCTGTTTTACTACGCGTCTCAGCTGGCATTTCAGCTGGCGGCGTTTCAGCCAGCACAGTATATGCCGCAGTGAAGAGATTTCTCCTTCCTTCCTCCGACTGAGATGGTTGTGATTCCAGGTCCTGGATCATCTGTTGGACTGTTGTTTTGTGCCGTGGAGACCTTCCCCTCTTTCGGAGTTGCAAGATAGTGTGGGATACTGCGGCTAGGAACCAACTCTGATGCTTCGGAGCAGCCGACCGGCACCCTCTCTCTCTTGCTTACGGAGCATCAGCTGCAACTTTAAGAGTTATTGTTAGCCAAGAATGGTCCTGACAGATCTGGGACTTGTCTGCAGTGAGAGGGCAGAACAATTAACTATCGATCCACTCTCTGATGTGAGAGATCAGCTGAGGTGGATTTATCCCGGTTGTCTTTAGCCAAGTTTTTGCCCAGATGTATTGCCAATTGTTGTGAGAGAACTGTTATGGCTTTATATCTGTAGCCAGCTCGGGTGAGAGTAGAGCTGGCTTGGCTTAGCTTGGACGGGCTTGGCTTAATGGTTTTTTATGTTTTGACGCCCTGACATGACAAGGTCAACAATATTCTTTAACATCTTTATTTCAACTTTATTCTAACTATCTAGCTGCCTACAAATAGCACAATGTGGACATTTCATTTAATTATCATTATGCGCCTTAGCTACCCTGAGTCCTTCGGGAGAAGAGTGGTATACAAATAAAATTATTATTATTATTATTATAAAAGATTAAAGAAATGAGGGTGGCTGGGAGGTTGGTCAAAAATGAAGTGATATAGTCTTTGTTAATGAATAAGCTTTGGAGTTGGATGGTTATAAGAGACTTAATGAGTGGAATATAATTGTTAGTTTAGAAGTAGATATAATGTGAAATTTTTGAAATGGTTTTCAATTTTTTGATTTTTTGTATATTGTAAATTTTTTTTCTCTTTGTTGGTTTATGGTGTGTTTTTAACACGAAGTGTAAATAAAGATTCATTTAAAAAAACAACAACAAAGCACTAAACCTCTTGTAGTGGCTGATTCAGTAAGCAAAAGACAAACCACTGCCACCCACCATTCTGATCTCATGTTGAAGTGATGGGATGTGGGAATGACTTTGGGAGACAGAAGGAAGAGCCACAGCCTGGATAAATGAAATCAGAGTCCAAAGCCCCACCCCCACCCCAGTTTTTGGAAGAGTAAAAGCAAGGGAGGGGTTCTGTTCCTGTAACTTTACAATAAAGGTAGTATTACTTCTCATGGCTAATGCTTCTTGTCTGGAATACTCTAAGGGTTGACATCTTTGCAGCCTGCCATTCTTTTCTTTCCCCATCTTCAGTCTTCCCAGCTAAGAACCTGGGCCAAGTCCAGGTCCTGTGTGGGGGCACCCTGGAACCAGTGTCATGTCCCAAGAGCCAACTCCCAAAATGTTTATCACATGCTGAAGAATTCTGGAAGGTGAAGTCCACAAGTCTTAACATTGCCAAACTTGGAAACCTTTGGTTTATCATATTCATCCCAGCCTGCTCATAATTACTGCACCCATCTCACAATTGCTTGGAACTGCTTGTTCCCTTCAACTGGGGCCCTGAAGCACAGCAGGCCTTTCACCTCCATCCCCTCCTGCAGGATCCTGACTCCACAAAGTAAATGTCATTGTTGCTGCCATCATGCAACTCACATGTCAGTGAGCCATGTGCACTTCACATCCAGAAATTAACTCCAGCAGATGTTAACTTTACTGTGAGAAAGAGCTATGGGCTATCCAAGATGGTCTGGTGACACTGCTTGGGCCCACAGACATTGGCCTCTGATGCCACTGTAGAGTTGCTCAGCTTAGGTTTTTGCATAACGCATTTTAAATGTCAAACAAAATATCAACCAGCTACCAGCCTTAGGTATGCCATGCCATCTGCCACCATCCCTGCTGACAGCAAAGAAGATGCCACGCAGTTTGGGCACATTTAGCCAGTGTGCCACAAGTACACCATGGCTTAGTCTTACTCCGAGTTTGCTCACACCACTCTATGCAAGCTGCAATTTCTATTTATACCCTCATTCACTAAATGAAATGTACATATCTAGCCAATATCCTACAGCCTGAGATCCACCTGCCAGGGGTCTGGGCAGCACTCTGACCTTCTTGGGTACAAGAAATAAACCCACCTAGAATGGGATCCCGAGTGATTCTTTTTTGTTGGAATTCTGCCACTTCTGAAACTTTGGTCCTACCAAAGTGGCAACTCACCCATCCTTTCCTGGGTAAGGCAGTCAAAATGGGCACCCTGCAACCTTACCTTCCAGTCAATGTCCACTGCAGGCAGGAAAGTGTCTGAATTCTCCTGGAAGGAAAGACATAAAATCAAACACTTGCAACTGTTCTGATTCCCATGGATCCCACTGGGGTGGAGGGTGGCGGTCCTGAAAAGAGACTCATTTAGTAACGTCCGTTGGAAAGTTGGGGCCCACCCATATTATAAACACAGGTGTTCAATGGAATTTTGGCTGATCCTGGGAAAAGAGAAGCAGAATCCAGCCAGGTTAATATGTGCAAATGCTGGGATTGTATGTTGGAGTGGAAAGTTGAGAGAGATCACAGGGAAAGGGCATCTTTCCTGGGGCTTCCAGGGCCAAGCAGGATATGGGAGCCCAGGCTGGGATGTGGCCTATGAGGTCAGCTGCTCGGTCTCTGGATGTTTCTTTGCATTTGCTCTTTTCTTTCTCTTGTCCTCAAGGTCTGTTTCCCTCTTAGTTTGCTCCCACCACCCTCCTGCCAGGAAACAAACCAGCTGCATCTACTGGGGAGGATCAAAGCCTGTGAAGCAGCATTACAGTCCTCCCCTTTTTTCACCAGTGTCACGAAACCAAAATGGATGTCTGAGGAAGCTTTGCAAATAGCCAAGGACAGGAGGAAAGTGAAAGGCAAGGGAGAAAAAGAAAGATATGCCCAATTGAATGCAGAATTCCAGAGAATAGCTAGAAGAAATAAAAATGCCTTCTTAAATGAACAGTGCAAAGAAATAGAAGAAAACAATAGAATAGGGAGGACTAGAGATCTCTTCAAGAAAATTGGAGAAATGAAGGGAACGTTTCATGCAAAGGTGGGCGTGATAATGGCAGGGACCTAACAGAGGCAGAAGAGATTAAGAAGAGGTGGAAAAATTACACAGAAGAACTATACAAGAAAGAGCTTAACGTCCCTGATAACCATGATGAGGTGGTCACTGACCTCGAGCCAGACATCCTAGAATGTGAAGTGAAGTGGGGCTTAGGAAAGCTGAGCAACAACAAAGTTAATGGAGGTGACAGTATTCCAGCTGAGCTATTCAAAATCTTAAAAGACGATGCAGTACACTCAGTTTGCCAGCAAATTTGGAAAACTCAACAGTGGCCACAGGATTGGAAAAGATCAGTTTACATTCCAATTCCAAAGAAAGGCAGTGCCAAAGAATGTTCAAACTATCGCACCATTGCACTCATTTCACATGCTAGTAAAGTTATGCTTAAAAACCTACAAGCTAGACTCCAGCAGTATGTGGATCGAGAACTACCAGAAGCACAGGCAGGATTTCAAAGAGGCAGAGGAACTAGAGATCAAATTGCCAGCATATGCTGGATCATGGAAAAAGCTAGGGAGTTCCAAAAAAAACCCCATCTACTTCTGCTTCATGGACTATGCTACAAACTGTGGCAAGTTCTTAAAGAGATGGGAGTACCAGACCATCTTATTTGTCTCTTGAGAAACCTATACGCGGGTCAAGAAGCAACAGTGAGAACTGGACACGGAACCACTGATTGGTTCAAAAATGGGAAAGGAGCCCAGCAAGGCTGTATATTGTTGCCCTGCCTATTTAACTTATATGCAGATTTAGATGAATCAAAAGTTGGAATTAAGATTGCCAGCAGAAATATCAACAACCTAAGATATGCAGATGATATCACTCCAATGGCAGAAAGTGAAAAGGAACTAAAGAGCCTCTTGTTGTGGGTGAAGGAGAATGCAAAGGTTCACCTGAAACTTAATATTAAGAAAACCAAAATCATGGCATCTGGCCCTCTCAATTCCTGGCAAATAGATGGGGAAGAAATGGAGGTAGTGACAGATTTCATTTTCCTGGGCTCCAAGATCACTGCAGACGGGGACTGCAGCCAAGAAATTAAAAGACGCTTGCTCCTCAGGAGGAAAGCAATGGCAAATCTAGACAGCACACTAAAAAGCAGAGACATCACCCTGCCAACAAAAGTGCGTATAGTCAAGGCTATGATCTTCCCAGTTGCAATGTATGGCTGTGAAAGTTGTACCATAAGAAAGGCTTATGATTCAAATGTGAAATTATACAAAAATAATTATGAATTGTTATGGTTAAAAATACAAAAAGAATTAGATACTTGTAAAAAATTACAACTGTCTTTATTGGAAGAATTGCAGCAGTTAAAATGAATCTTTTACCAAAATTTTTATTTTTGTTTCAAATGATACCTATACTTAAAAAAGATTCAAATTTGGAGGAATGGCAGAAAGGTATTAATAAATTTATTTGGGCAGGGAAAAGACCGAGAGTAAAACTTAAGGTAATACAAGATATATGTGAAAGAGGTGGTCTTAAAATGCCTAATTTTAAATTATATTATAAGGCTGTGGCTTTATCGTCTATTAGTAATTGGTTTAATTTAACAGAAGGAAGATTATTGAATGTTGAGGGATGTGATTTATTATATGGTTGGCATGTATATTTACTTTATGAAAAAAAGGTGGATAATATGCTCTGTTGCGAGTTTGGAAAAAATACCGATACAAGTTAAATTATAAAATACCAATCTGGGCAATACCTAAACATGCAATAGAAAATATAAGTCTGGGATTTAAACATGATGTGACCACATATAAAGATATTCTCAGACTGGAAAGGAATGTATGGCAATTAAAGCCATTTAATATTTTAAAAGAAGGGAAAATAGTACAAACTTGGTTTCAGTATGGTCAGATACAAGCTAGATGGAAAGAAGATCAGAAAATTGGCATTTCAGCAACAGATGAAAATCTGGTAAAACAAATTAGAGATCAAAGTCAAGCACATATAAAAAGGATATATAATGCATTGATAGAAATAAATTCAGAAACGGAACTTGTTAAAGATTGTATGATAAAATGGGCCCAGAATATTCAAGAGCCAATATCGATGGATGTTTGGGAAAGAATTTGGGTCAGAAATATAAAATTTACCCAGGCACAAAACTTAAGAGAGAATTTTTATAAGATGTTTTATAGATGGCACTTAGATCCTAAAAAATTAGCACGTATGTATTCAAATTATCAGCCTAAATGTTGGAGGTGTGGTTGTGAGGACTCAACGTATTATCATATGTGGTGGACTTGTAAAAAAGTTAAAGCTTTCTGGATTAAAATTTGGTGGAATATGCAGAAGATATTTAAGAAAAAGATAAGGTTTACTCCACAGTTATTTCTACTGGGTATTATTACTGATTGTACTGTTATAGAAACTAAATTGATGTTTAATTTAATAACGGCAGCAAGACTTTTGGTTTTGCAATATTGGAAGAAGGAGGAACTGCCTAAAAGTTTCAAACTTGGCAGAAATGGCAAAAATTTTGGCATATTTGAAAGAACAATCGCAACATCTCGGAATGGAGAAGATGGATTGATTATATTCAGAATAAATATGGGACTGAAAAATTTCACCTATTTCACCAATGAATATTAGAATTATAAGATGTATTATTATTTACTTATGTTTAAGGGGAGTTAAAGTGCAATAGGATTTAAAGTGTAATTATAGTTGGTTAGCATATTATAAGGGACGCGGTGGCTCAGTGGGTTAGGACGCTGAGCTTGTCGATCAGAAGGTCGGCAGTTTGGCGGGTCGAATCCCGAGTGCCGCGTAGCAGAGTGAGCGCCTGTTACTTGTCCCAGCTTCTGCCAACCTAGCAGTTCGAAAGCACGTAAAAATGCAAGTAGAAAAAGAGGAACCACTACGGTGGGAAGGTAACAGCGTTCCGTGCGCTTTTGGCATCTAGACATGCCGGCCACATGACCACAGAGACGTCCTCGGACAAGCGCTGGCTCTTCGGCTTTGAAACGGAGATGAGCAACGGCCCCTAGAGTCGGAAACGACTAGCACGCATGTGCGGGGGAACCTTTACCTTTACCTTAGCATATTTTAGCTTAAGTTTGTTAGAGGCAATACCCTGTATTCAGCTCTGGGAAGTCGGGGTGGAGGGGGTGGAGGGAGAGGGTGTGGGGTGGAGGGGGAGGGAAGGAGTATATGTTTAAAATGTACTGTAAAACTTTTCAATAAAATAAAATAAAAAAAAGAAAGGCTGAACGCCAAAGAATTGAGGCCTTTGAGCTATGGTGCTGGAGAAGACTCCTGCGAGTCCCTTGGACTGCAAGGCGATCAAACCTGTCAGTCCTAGAAGAGATCAACCCTGACTGCTCTTTAGAAGGCAAGATCCTGAAGCTAAAACTCAAATACGTTGGCTGCCTAATGAGAAGGAAGGACTTGCTGGAGAAGAGCCTAATGCTGGGAAAGATTGAAGGTAAGAGAAGAAGGGGACGACAGAGAATGAGGTGGATGGATGGAGTCACTGAAGCAATAGGTGGTACCATCTACCTCCAGAAGATGGTAGAGGACAGGGAGGGAGCTGAGCTCTCCATGCTGCTGGAACACACAAGTGGCTCTTGCCTGGATCCAAAATGATGGCAAAGAGCAGATTGCCCAGACCTGCCTGAATCCCAGCTTACCATTCTGTGCCCTTATTACCGGCTCCAGGCAGACTCTGACAGAGCCAAAGGCCCTGCCTCCGAGCTCAGCAGAATCAGAATTCCAGGAGAGAAACAAAGGACTCACCATTTCAGCATCTTGTCCACGGAGCAGAGGTTTCTCCTCTGTAAATCGCTGCTCGTGTAGGCTAGTCATGGTCACTTCCTGGAGCAACAGTCCTGGGCAATGAAACAAAACTATATTAGTCAGTAGTTTACCCCAATCCTGGAATACCAGGGGAAAATCTGTCCTGCTTTGAAAGCTGGCCCTCCTAGTCAAGACTATGTGCCTGGTCATATCCACAGCAGCAATCGGGGGCCATAGGGATGGGGCAGAAGTCGCTGTAAAGCCTCCTGAGGTTGGCTGCTCCCCCTACTTCTGTGCACCCAGCAAATGAGGGCTCCCCCCCCCCCCAAAAAAAAGATATGAGTCCCTGGCCAAACAACAAGCAGTGAAAGAGAAAGGAAGCTTTGGTTGCAGGTCCTGCATTGTCCCTGGGGGGAACAAGGCCAGCATCACTATGAAACATAATAGAGGGCAGCACCCCTTTTGCTGCTTTGGACCTGTGGAAATGGTGATCTGCTGCCAGGTGTCCAGGACTGCTTGGGCCTTGTGGGGCACCTTTAATGTGGAGAAAAGCAAGGTTTTACACTTAGGCAGGAAAAGTACAAGTACAGATTAGGTGAAACCTGGCTCAAAAACAGTAACTATGTGAAGGACTTTGGAGTCCTAGTGATTACTTAAACATGAGCCAGCAGTGTGCAGCAGCAGCCAAAAAAGTTAATACAATCCTTGGTTATATAAACAGAGGCACAGAATCAAAATCATGTGAAGTAGTGGACTTCCGGGTGGCAAGGCGCCACCGAAGACAGCTGTTTTCGGGCTGTCTGCTCCATGGCTTTGTAGAACCGCGGAAAACAGCGCCGATCAGCTGTTTCGGCGGTTCGGAAGCCCCCTCCTCGGGAGAAGAGGAGGGGGTGAGTACCCAGGTAGGGGTAGAGCTCTCCGAGGCCGCCAGAGCTTAAAGTTCTGGCGGCTGAAGGATCGAGCCCCCCCGAAGCCTGGGTTTCCTCCGGGCTGTGCAGCGTTTCTGCTCCATGCCTTTAGGAGCAGAACAAGGCGTTCGCAACCATCCCTGCCTACAGGAAAGGACTTTGGAAAACGAGAAAGCAGGCAGAGCGATACAGGAGAATAAGGAGCAAGTGGACTTTTGATCTTTGGCTCAATCCACATTGAAGACCCAGAAAGTGAAAGTGCGTAGTAAGTAACAGTGGGGAAAATGGCGGCTAAATCTTCCAAATTTATTAGAAGTGTGGGGGCTTCCCCCCTGCAGCAGTCTTCATTGCAAGCCTTAATGCCTCCTGCACCTTCACCTTCGCCTGTTTTAACAGTTAAAGTTCTGCAAGATGCTTTGGAAAAGCATTCACAGCAAATAGCTGAGATTATAGATGAAAAGTTGGATGAGAAGCTAACAGAAAAATTAGCTGAAGTTATGGATGAAAAGTTGGAGGAGAAGTTTACAGAAATAAGGGCGGACATCTTGCTTGCATTTCAAGGCATGGCGATATGTATTGAACGCTTGGATGAAAGAGTGGAAGACCTCAGCCAAAATAATATTAAATTAGATGCAAAGATATTAGAGACTGAGAATGTGGTGGATAAAATTGATAATGATCTGACATTGGTGCAGTACCATGAAATGGAGTTTGCTGTGAGAATTAGAGGCCTGAAAGAGAATTCTAAACAAGATTTGAAGAAAATAGTCTCTGAGGCTTTGGAAGAGGTGTTGGGACGGCCAGCAGATGGAATTGCAGAAGATATAGATAAAATCTTCCGTGTTAATTCCTGGATTGCAAGACAAAGGAAATTACCTAGAGATGTGGTTGTTTATTTTACAAAGAGAGCAACCAGGAATGAAGTTATTCAAGTTTCTTACAATACTAAGCTTGTAATTGCAGAGCAAGTAGTTCTGGTTTTAAAAGAGATCCCTCCAAGAATTTTAAGGAGAAGAAAGGAATTTGCATTTCTGGCACAGGAGCTTAAGCGACATGATATCAAGTTTAGATGAGAGATCCCAGTGGGTATGGTGGTAATGTATGAAGGCATGAGACACCGTTTTGTTACAGTGATGCAGGCACGTGATTTTTACAGTAATGTCTTAAAAGCAACCCCCATACCACTTTTGGAATCAACAAAGAAGAATGGTGAGGGAAAGCCTCAAGGTGCTGAAGGAATAACACAGACAGATGAGAAAGCAACAGGAGTGGATCAAATTTCAGCAGTATCGGAAGAAGCAAGAGATCAGAGGATTACGCGTGCTGCTTCGAGACAAATGAGACGTGAGCAAGAACAGGATCAGCAGAATGTTGTGGAACCTCCAAAGCGTACCTATAGCGAAGCTGTGGGAGGGGCGCGACCTAAAAATGTGAAGGGGATCCTGGAAGACGCACTCCAAAAGCTTCGGGTCGCTAAAAATGGCGACTAAGTTTTTAACTTGGAATGTCAATGGATTAAATTCACCACAGAAGAGAAAGAAAATTTTTCAATATTTAAAACAATTTAAGACTGATGTTATTTGCTTACAAGAAACGCATATTAGAGTTATGGACCAAAAGTATTTACTAAATTCAAGATTAGGCACACAATTTATTGCTTCTGCAACAAAAAGAAAAATGGAGTGGTTATTTATGTCAAGAACACAATTACAGCGGAGTTAATTGAAGCAGATAAACAAGGAAGATATGTTATAGTAGACTTGTTAATAGAAGGCAAAAAAATGCTTTTGGTTGGGTTATATGCTCCTAATCAACAACAAGCTGACTTTTATAGTTTATTACACAGCAAGATTACTCAATTGGATTATAAATCTTTTATTTTTATGGGAGACTGGAATGGTGTTTTGAACGTACAAATGGACAAGTCATGCTAAATTGCCTAAGTCTTTTTTTGAGATGATGGATGATTTGGAGCTGCGAGATATTTGGAGGGAAAGAAATTTACAAGAAAAGGACTATACCTTTTTTTCTGATAGACATCAATCTTTTTCTAGGATTGATTTTATATTAGTTACTAATGATCTTTTTTCTAGGACTAAGAAGATAAAGATTTGTCCAAGAACTATGTCTGATCATAGTCCAGTTTGGTTAGAGATTGAAAAGGACATTAGAGACAGGCGTTACTGGCGTTTAAATGAGAATTTGTTTAGAAATCAGGAAAATGTGGAAGAATGTAAAAAACAGATGGTTTTTTTTGAAATTAATATGCATAAGGGTACCTCTATGGAAATGGTATGGGATGCTAGTAAGGCGTACATGAGAGGTGTGTTAATATATCTGAATAATAAATACAGACGTAATTTGGAATTCAGGAGGAAGGAATTAGAGAATGAGATTAGGGAAAAAGAAAAGGCCTTAATTTTGAACCCATTGGATGTGAAGATTAAAGAGGTTATTAATTTATTAAGGGGACAATTTGACAAGTTAATGGCTGATCAGGTGGCAACTAATCTACGGTTTGCTAGGCATAATACTTTTTGTAATGCCAATAAACCAGGTAGATGGTTAGCCTATATGCTAAGGAAGAAGCAAAGGGCTTCTAATATAGATAAAATAGAATATAAGGGTAAGGTTGTGTATCAGCAGAATCTTATTAAGGATACTTTTGTTGATTTTTATTCTAAATTATATGCTAGAGATAAGATTAATGAAGTAGACATTGATGCATACTTGAGGGACATTAGTATTCCGGTTCTTACGCAAGAACAAAAAGAGGAGATGAACCAACTGATAACTGAGGAAGAAATTTTTTTAGCAATTAAACAATTAAAAGTGGGTAAAGCGCCAGGTACGGATGGTTTGACTGCTGTGTATTATAAAAATTTACAGTTTGAGATGATAAAGCCACTAAAGGAATTGTTTCAGACAATTCAAAAGGGGGGAGGAGTGCCTCCGTCTTGGAAAACTGCTTTTATTTCTTTGATTCCGAAGGAAGACCAGGATGTTACTCAAGTAAGAAATTATAGGCCAATATTACTTTTGAACACGGATTACAAGATATTTGCTAAAGATTTTAGCTAACAGACTGATGAGGGTATTGCAACAGGTAATTCATGGTGATCAAACTGGCTTTATAAGTGGTAGACAAATGAAAAATAATATGAGGCATATAGTTGATTTGTTGGAATTTTTGGAAAGAAACAACCAGATCCCTGCAGCATTGATTTTTTTGGATGCTGAAAAAGCCTTTGATCAACTGGATTGGAAATTTTTGATGAAAGTATTAGATAAAATGAATTTTGGGGATGAATTTTTACAACCAATTAGGGCACTATATCAAAAGCAAACAGCTCGAATAATTGTGAATAATAGTCTCACTGAAATGTGTAATATTAAAAAGGGTACAAGGCAGGGGTGCCCGTTATCACCTTTATTATTTGTTTTAACACTGGAGATATTATTGATTAAAATACGGAATTCGGAAATAATTAAGGGAATTCAAATAAGAGATCAGGATTATAGATTGAGGGCGTTTGCGGATGATCTGGTTGTTACGGTGACACAGCCAGAAAATTCTGTTATGGAATTGATGGAGTTAATAATGCAATATGGGAAAGTTTCTGGATTTAAGGTTAATATACAAAAAACTAAAATGTTGTCTAAAAATATGACAGTATTACAAAAGGTAGCTTTAGAAAGGTTAACTGGATTTGAAATTGTTGAAAGGGTTAAATATCTGGGGGTATATCTGACACCCTCAAACGTAAAGTTATACAAAAATAACTATGAAAAGCTATGGAGTAAAGTTCAAAAAGAATTGGATAGTTGGAAAAAATTACAATTGTCATTACTGGGAAGAATTGCAGCAGTGAAAATGAATGTTTTGTCAAAATTTCTATTTTTGTTTCAAATGATACCCATTCTTAAAAAGGATTCAAACTTGGAGGAATGGCAGAAGGGTATTAATAAATTTGTCTGGGCAGGGAAAAGGTTAAATTCAAAATTATGCAGGATACGCGTGAAAGAGGTGGTCTAAAAATGCCCAACTTTAAATTATATTATGAAGCTGCTGCATTATCAGCGATAAGTGATTGGATTAACTTAACACAAGGGAGATTATTAAATCTTGAAGGTCATGATTTGCATATTTATTGTATGATAAGAAGGTAGATAATGTGTTTAAGATGCATATTTTAAGACACGCTTTGTTGCGAGTTTGGAAAAAGCATAGACATAAGTTAAACTACAAGATACCCTTATGGGCAATACCAAAACACGCAATAGAGAACATAAATGTTGGATTCAAACATGATGTGACTACATATAAGGAAATCTTAAGTTTGGAGAGGAATGTATGGTGTTTGAAGCCATATAATTTTTTACGAGGAAAAAAGATTGTTCAAACCTGGTTTCAGTATGGGCAACTACAAGCCAGGTGGAAAGAAGATCAGAAAATTGGTTTTTTAATGAATGATGAAAATTTGGTAAAGCAAATTAGAAATCAGGGCCCAGCACATATCAAACGGATATATCTTGCATTGATAGAAATTGATTCAGAATCAGAAATTGTTAAAGATTGTATGATAAAATGGGCGCAGAACATTCAGGAAGTTATTACAATGGACACTTGGGAAAAGATTTGGGTGAGAAATGTAAAATTTACACAAGCTCAAAATTTAAGAGAGAACTTTTATAAAATGTTTTATAGGTGGCATTTAGATCCAAAAAAGTTAGCAAGTATGTATCCGAATTATCAGCCTAAATGTTGGAGATGTGGTGGCGAAGACGCAACGTATTTTCACATATGGTGGACCTGTGAAAAGGTTAAAGCATTTTGGATTAAAATCTGGTGGAATATGCAGAAGATATTCAAGAAAAGGATAAAGTTTTGTCCGCAGTTGTTTTTATTGGGCATTATTACTGATACTACTGTGCTGGACATTAATTTGATGTTGAACTTAATTACGGCAGCGAGACTTTTAATAGGGCAATATTGGAAGAAGGAAGAACTGCCGACTATAGAAGAATGGACTCTAAAGGTTTCCAACCTGGCGGAAATGGCGAAGATTTCAGCGTATCTGAAAGACCATTCGCAACAACGATATATTGTGGAGTGGAAAAAATGGATTGATTACATCCAGAATAAATATGGGACTAAGAAGTTTCATTTAGCATTTGAATAAGTATTGATGGGATATTTATATTGCTTGTAGTCATTTTATAAGAGCTAAAGTGCGGTAGACCTAATAGTTTATTGTTATTAGTATATGGTAGTTTATGATTGTTTTTTACTTTTATACCTTGTATTTAGCTCTGGGAAGTCGGGGAGGGGGAGGGGGGAAGGGGAGGGTGAGAGGGTGGGATTGGGTTGGGAAGGGAGGGAGGGGGTGGGGGTGGGGATGCTTTGTTAAAGATAAAATGTACCGAAAAACTTTTCAATAAAAAAAAAAAATCATGTGAAGTAGTAATACCGCTTTATAAAATCTTAAGTAAGGCCACACCTACATCCAGTTTTGGTCACCACATTACAAAAAAGTTGTCAAGACTTTGGAAAAAATGCAAAGAACAACTAAGACAATTAAAGGCCTGGAGACTAAAACATATGAAGTGTCAGGACTCACCCCAATCCACATCTTAGGAAAACAAAGAACTCTTGGAGCCAGGTCTTGTCCAAAAGGAGTTTTTACTAGGACATGATCGGTTGTTGAAATACAGGATCTGGCATTGTGTTACACTTGGATACTTTATAAAGAGTTCCCGGTTCAACCCCCTCCCCTCAAACCCATTTGGTCAGACCCACATCAATTAAACTTAGGTGGGAAAGAGGGATCTTCCCGTGCCTTTATGACTATTGCCTCCTTCCTTTTCAGATTCAAATGGAGATACAAACCAGATCTCCTTCTCCCTTCCCTCTTTTTGTTGTCCTCAGTTCAAAAGGTTTTCCCTGGTCTTTGAAGACAGCAGGCGAATAAACATTTTCTCTTCTCCCCTTGGGAAAATGGCAGAATCTCGGGAGGGGTATAATATTTTAGACATACATTTATGAATGGGATATAAATGGATTCTGACATGAACAATGGCTGCAGGATCTGGGTTTGGTTAGTCTAGAGAAAAGAAGGAATAGGAGTGATGTAACAGAAGTATTCCAGTATCTGAGAGGTTGCCACAAAGAGGAGGCGGTCAACTTATTTTCCAAAGCACCAGAGGGTAGAAAAGAAACTAATCAAGGAGAGAAGCAACCTGGAACTAAGGAAAAACTTCCTAACAGTAAGGACAATTAACCAGTGGAACAGTTTGCCATTGTAAGTTGTGGATGCTCCAACACGGGAGGTTTTTAAGAAGAGACTAGACAGTTATCTGAAAGGGTATAGGGTCTCCTGCTCGAGCAGGGGGCTGGACTAGAAGACCTCCAAGGTACCTTCCAGCTCTATCCTGATTCTGATTCTGTCAGAATTGCTTATCACTGGGACTAAGTGAAACAAGGCCATTATGAATCTGGGTGGTCTTAACAACTGTAAATCTCCAATGGATAAATCACCATTGATTTAGAATAGACCAAGATTGTTTCTTGATATATATATATATAGGACCCCTTCATGGATTACTGCCTTGTCGTGGCGAAGGGGCTTGCATAATTCAATGAAGCTATGAGCTATGCCGTGCAGGGCCACCCAAGATGGAAAGGTCACAGCAGAGAGTTCTGACAAAACGTGATCCACTGGAGAAGGAAATGGCAACCCACTCCAGTATCTTTGCCATTAAAACCCTATGCACAGTTCCAAAAGGCAAAACAATATGATGCTGGAAGATGAGCCCCTCAGGTCAGAAGGCGTCCAATATGCTACTGAGGAAGAGCAGAGGACTAGTACTAGTAGCACCAGAAAGAATGAAGCGATTGGGCCAAAGCCGAAAGGACGCTCAGCTGTGGATGTGTCTGCTGGTGAAAGGAAAGTCCGATGCTGTAAAGATTTTTTTCTCCCTAGGAACCTGGAATGTAAGATCCATGAACCAAGGAAAGCTGGACGTGGTCAAACAAGAGATGACAAGACTGAACATCGACATCTTAGGTATCAGCGAACTAAAATGGACAGGAATGGGTGAATTTAATTCAGATGACCATCAGGTATACTACTGTGGGCAAGAATCCCTCAAAAGAAATGGAGTAGCCTTCATAGTCAATAAAAGAGTAGGAAAAATACTGGGATACAATCCTCAAAATGACAGAATGATCTCAGTTCGAATCCAAGGCAAACCATTCAGTATCACAGTAGTCCAAGTCTATGCCCCAACCATCAGTGCTGAAGAGGATGAAATTGACCGGTTCTATGAAGCCTTACAGCACCTTATAGAACTAACACCAAAAACTGATGACCTTATCATCATGGTGGATTGGAATGCTAAAGTAGGAAGCCAAAAGATAACCGGAATAACAGGCAAATTTGGCCTTGGAGTACAAAATGAAGCAGGGCACAGGCTGATAGAATTTTGTCAAGAGAATACGATGGTCATAGCAAACACTCTTTTCCAACAACCCAAGAGACAGCTCTACACATGGACATCACCAGACTGTCAACACAGAAATCAGATTGACTATATGCTCTGCAGCCAAAGATGGAGAAGCTCTATACAGTCATTAAAAACAAGACCAGGAGCTGACTGTGGCTCAGATCATGAGCTTCTCGTTGCAAAGTTTAGGCTTAAACTGAAGAAAGTAGGGAAAAGCACTAGGCCACTCAGGTATGAATTAAATCATATCCCTGTTGAATATACAGTAGAGGTGACAAATAGATTTAAGGAATTAGAACTGATAGACAGGTTGCCTGAAGAACTATGGACAGAGGTTCGCAACATTGTACAAGAGGTAGCAACCAAAACCATCCCAAAGAAAAAGAAACGCAAGAAAGCAAAATGGCTGTCTGAGGAAGCTTTGCAAATAGCTGAGGGAAGGAGGGAAGTGAAAGGCAAGGGAGAAAAAGAAAGATATGCCCAATTGAATGCAGAATTCCAGAGAATAACTAGAAGAGATAAGAATGCCTTCTTAAATGAACAGTGCAAAGAAATAGAAGAAAACAATAGAATAATGGCGACCAGAGATCTTTTCAAGAAAATTGGAGAGATGAAGGGAATGTCTCACGCAAAAATGGGCATGATAAAAGACCAAAATGGCAGGGACCTAACAGAAGCAGAAGAGATTAAGAAGAGGTGGCAAAATTACACAGAAGAACTGTACAAGAATGAGCTTAATGTCCCTGATAATCACAATGAGGTGGTCACTGACCTCGAACCAGACATCTTAGAATGTGAAGTGAAATGGGCCTTAGAAAAGCTGAGCAACAACAAAGCTAGTAGAGGTGACAGAATTCCAGCTGAGCTATTCAAAATCTTAAAAGACGATGCAGTAAAAGTGCTACACTCAATTTGCCAGCAAATTTGGAAAACTCAACAGTGGCCACAGGATTGGAAAAGATCAGTTTACGTTCCAATTCCAAAGAAAGGCAGTGCCAAAGAATGTTCAAACTACTGCACGATTGCACTCATTTCTCATGCTAGTAAAGTTATGTTTAAAATGCTATAAGCTAGACTTCAGCAGTATGTGGATCGAGAACTACCAGAAGTGCAGGCAGGATTTCGAAGAGGCAGAGGAACTAGAGATCAAATTAACAACATATGCTGGTGCTGGTGATGATCTATAAAGCCCTACATGGCATGGGTCCGGATTACCTACGGCAGCACCTGCAGCCGGCGTCAACCTCCCTCTGTCCAGTGCGCTCCCACAGAGAGGGCCTCCTCAGGGTGCCTACGATCAGAGAATGTTGACTAGTGGCCCCCAGGGGGAGGGCGTTCTCTGTGGGCGCGCCAGACCTGTGGAACTGCTTGCCGGTTGAGCTCCGGATGGCCCCCAACCTTCGCTCCTTCTGGCGGGATCTAAAAACCTATTTATTTGAACAAGCCGGCCTGGTCTGATGGGTTTGGGTTGGGTTTTAACATGGTTTTAACTATTGTATTATATTGGGCATAATTATTTCTTTTTAACTTTTGTACTTTGTATTTTAATATTTTTTGCCCTGTACACCGCCCTGAGTCCTTCGGGAGAAGGGTGGTATAAAAATTTAATAAATATATATATATATATATCATGGAGAAAGCTAGAGAGTTCCAGAAAAACATCTACTTCTGCTTCATTGACTATGCTAAAGCCTTTGATAGTGTGGATCATAACAAACTCTGACAAGTTCTTAAAGAGATGGGCATACCAGTCCATCTTATTTGTCTCTTGAGAAACCTATATGTGGGCCAAGAAGCAACAGTGAGAACTGGACACGGAACCACTGATTGGTTCAAAATTGGGAAAGGAGCCCGGCAAGGCTGTATACTGTCGCCCTGCCTATTTAATTTATATGCAGAGCACATCATGAGAAAGGCAGGGCTAGATGAATCAAAAGTTTCAATTTATTTATTTATTTTATTTTTATTACATTTATATCCCGCCCTTCTCCGAAGACTCAGGGCGGTTTACAAGCTTAGCAGTAGCCTTCATTCTATGTATATGCCTGCTTGTTAGGGCTTTCACACACACCCCAAGCGGCATTATTACAAAGTCAGCTTATTGCCCCCAACAATCTGGGTCCTCATTTTACCTACCTCGGAAGGATGGAAGGCTGAGTCAACCTTGAGCCTGGTGGGATGCAAACCTGCACTAATTGCAGGCAGCTGGTGTTACTTAAGAAGGCATTAGCCCTCTGCTCCACCAATTAAGATTGCCAGAAGAAATATCAACAACCTAAGATATGCAGATGATACCACTCTAATGGCAGAAAGTGAAGAGGAACTAAAGAGCCTCTTGCTGTGGGTGAAGAAGGAGAGTGCAAAACTTGGGTTGAAACTTAATATTAAGAAAACCAAGATCGTGGCATCCGGCCCTCTCAATTCCTGGCAAATAGATGGAGGTAGTGACAGATTTTATTTTCCTGGGCTCCAAGATCATTGCAGATGGGGACTGTAGCCAAGAAATTAAAAGACGCTTGCTCCTCGGGAGGAAAGCAATGGCAAATCTAGACAGCACACTAAAAAGCAGAAACATCACCCTGTCAACAAAAGTGCGTATAGTCAAGGCAATGACTATTGCAACTTACCAGTTGCAATGTATGGCTGTGAAAGCTGGACCATAAAAAAGGCTGAGCGCCAAAGAATTGAGGCCTTTGAACTATGGTGCTGAAGAAGACTCCTGCGAGTCCCTTGGACTGCAAGACAATCAAACCAGTCAGTCCCAGAGGAGATCAACCCTGACTGCTCTTTAGAAGGCCAGATCCTGAAGCTAAAACTCAAATACTTTGGCCACCTGATGAGAAGGAAGGACTCACTGGAGAAGAGCCTAATGCTGGGAAAGATTGAGGGCAATAGAAGAAGGGGACGACAGAGAATGAGGTGGCTGGATGGAGTCATTAAGCAGTAGGCGTGAGCTTAAATGGACTCCAGAGAGGACAGGAAGTCCTGGAGGAACGTTGTCCATAGGGTCACGATGGGTCGGACACGACTTCGCAGCTAACAACAAATATAGTTGCAAGAAAAAATATGTGAACCCTTTGGGATTACGTGGGGTTTTGCATGAATTGGCCATAAAATGCGCTCTAAACATCATGTAAGTCAGAACAATTGAAAAACACAGTCTGCTTAAAATAATACTACACAAACATTAGCTGTTGTCATGTTTTAATTGAATTCATGCAAAACTCCATGTAATCCCAAAGGGTTCACATACTTTTTCTTGCAACTGTATAAATAGGAACTGGCTGACTGGAGAATTCTGAGACTTGAAGTCCAGTTTTAAAGTTCCCAAGGTTAGAGAACCCTGCTCTAAAGCCAGTTGTCACACAGCATTGTAATGTACCAGCATCTTCCAAGAGACCTCACAGGGAATTGACTCGAGTTTCTTAAAAACAGGCTTTTCCATGTCCTGATCACTGTTTGCTGCGCCTGTGGGCTTAGTAGAGCACGGTGTAGTTCTCATGGACTTTACCATAGCATCGGATATGGCTGCCTGTAACCAGCAAGCTGAAAAGGGCTACATGGACCTTCTTGTTTGAGGGACTCTGTTGAAAGAGCTCATCAATCCTTATGTCAAGCTGGGGGGAAATGAAAAGGGGATATCTACACCCAGGCAAGTCTTATCTGACATTGTAACAAATGTCTTTATAGATAGTTCATTATATTTATAAATGAATGTGGTAGTGATGTTAATCCACTTTTCAACATCAGGAAGAGGCAGGAAAAATCATGGGAAAAACTAATAAACAAAAATGAATTTCTGCTTACAAAAACCAGAAGTTGAATCCTGGCTAGACAATCACACACATAACAGTGATCAAAGGATTTTGCAGAGTGCAGGCCTGAACATCCATGAGGAGTATAGGACAAAAGGGAAAAGGATTGCTAGAGTTCCAGGTTGCCTCAAAACTAGCAATATGAAGTTTGGATCGTAACATTTAAGGGTGTCTTTCATTCCCTTTTAATTAGAAGGCTGTTTCTACAAGACACACAATGCCCCCGGGCACATGTTTGCACTCTCCAATAATGGATTGCACTCACTAAAAGGCCACAAACAGAGCTTCAGAGAAGCAATTAGACAAGAGGTGACAGGGTGGTCTCTGCTGTACTCCCGACAGTTTAGCCCACTCATCTGTGAAGGAAATTTGTTTTATGTCAATGAGGATAGGATTTGAACTCAAGAGATAAACATTTTGTATAGAAAATAAATCCAGAGACTGTAAGAGACTAACTACAGTCCAATTCAGTACTATAGCAAAGTTTAAAAAGAAAGAAAACCCCAAATTATAACCCACATCCAATTCAGAATTAGTCTTGACACCTTCTGACCATCCTTTCTGTATGTGCCTTCGAGTTAGTGTTGACTCCTGGTAAATACTTGGCAAGTCCCTGCAGTTTTTCTGGCAAGGTTTTTGGAACTGGTTTGCAGTGCCATGGCCTCCTTCTTGGGGCCAAGAGTGACTGGCACCCAGCTGGCTTTGTGTCTAACCTGGTGCCTTCAACACAATACCAAATTGGTGCTCTCTAGCCATTCGCCCTCTATCCTCTCCTCTTCTCCTCCACATCAACCTTTTCCTAAAGGTTCCGTGGAAGAGCCAGATCTTGATTGCTTCCAAAACACAAAGAGCTGAGACCTTTTCACCTCAAGGGCAAGGATTCTTCTGCAGGAGAGTTATGGCAGAATGCCTATCATCAAGACCTTCAGCAGGCAGGGCCCAGCAGCCTCCCCTCATGGAGGGGCAGATTCCACCAAAGAGGGAACCTCTGAGGCAATCCCTGAGATGGTTGTGTCTACCTTGAATTGCACTTGGAAGCCAAGCAGCTTCCAGGAATGGTGTTAGATGGATGACTCATGTGGCCTGGATCCACAATTACAAGGCTTTTTGGGCCATTTGGATACCAAGAGCATCCCAGGCCGAGGAAATTCCAGGGGTTGAATTGTGAGGCCACCTAGGGCAGGAGGCCTCCTGTTCCAGAAAGGGCAGAAATTGGCACCCCAGTCAAAGCTCTCCTGGCCACAATGGAGGGAACAAACTGATAACATTCAGATCATCTCTGACTTTGGCAAGAGGCCTGCACAAGGGTTAAGGCTAGTCAGCTAGGGAACCAGCAGCACTCAGGCAAGAGAACTCTTGTCAACACGAAGCCCATGTGCCTGACTTCCAAGAGAGAAGCCAAAGTCCATTAACAAGGAAGGGCAAAAAAGGCTTCAGATTTAGCCCTGAGCTGACCATATGAAGATCTTCTGTCTTTATCTGTCTAGCTATCATCAGATCTTTCTTATCTACAAAGTAAAGCAACCTGTCTACCAGGATCAAGTACATGTTGGCTAGTTATTAAATGCACAAATGAGTTTTGGGAAAGCCAAGATTTAATAGTGCATCTTGTGACTGATGGCTGTGAACTGGCAGGTTGGACAAATAAGATTGCTGTCCTTTCTAACACTGGGATCTTATAGCCATAAGATCTGCTTATGGCTGCTTCCTTAAGCTGCTTCCTTAAGTGACAAAAACTAGCAGAAAACCTCTATAGCAAATTTTTGGTTAGTTAATATAGCCTTTGGTCTGCAATGTAGACTACAGTTTTACTCACCAAAGTGAGGGGGTGTTCATTATGTCTTGCATTGCAAACTACAGGCATATAGATCAGCTTCACTGCTGTATGCTGTGAAAATTTTCTGAAAAGCAGCCATAAGGTGGTTTTATTATTGGAGTAATAAAAATACACTTCTCCATTTTACTTGTTCTTGATGATTTTGCAATTTGAATACTTCCCCCCTCTCCGGCATCCTTTAGTTGCCATGAAGCCCCAGATAGAAGAGCAGACCTTCAGAAGGGCCTTTCTCCCCCATACCCCAAATGCAGAACCAATCAAGGCAATACTACTGTTAAAATATATTTTATTTATTTATTTATCTTTGCTTGCTTTATATCCAAGCCCCATAGTGGTTGGGGAATTTCTGCAATCCAAAGTCCTGAGCAATTCAAATGAAAACAGCACAAAAGTTGTGGTTCTCCATGACCCCTACAGGTCCCTCCTCACACACCCTGCCTGTCCAGCACCTTCCAGCTAGCTTGTCCAGTCATGGCCACACCCAGCAGGTCCACAGCACCCTGGAATGGAGAGAGCATTTCACTAGGAAGGTAGGAGCCTTGAAACGGAGGCCCACAGGAATCTACCATACACATTGGCTTCTGTCTCAAAATGTAAAGAAGCTGTCATGTTCAAAAAAGTCAGTTCATATCCTTCAAGAGAGGAAGGTGTGTGGGCCACAGAGAACTTGCAGACACCAAGGGAGGGTCCACTGTGAGGCAAAACTCCGCATGACAAACAGAAGCAAAACTGAGGTCAGACAGACTCTCCTATATGATGGGAGCACCCTGGTGATGCAGTGTCTGTAGTGAGCATGGAAACAGGGGCCACATGGCAAAGCTTCCCCATAACAGGATCCCAGCCACATCTGAGGAATGAAAGGAAAGCTATCTTCCAAAATAGCTCCTGTCTCCTGTTGATGAAAGGGCAACTGCTGGCAACAACCAGTGATTGACTGGGCCAAGGAGGTTTTATTCAAAATTGGTGGGCTGCAAACCTGCCACACAACATATCTTTCTAAAGTTAAAAAAAGGCCACAGGATGTGGCTGGCATCTATTCAGTGACCATTTTGCATCATTTTTTGCATTTAGTCACACTTTACTTCATACTGGTGATGCCCAAGATTTCTAGTCAATAACCGATCAGATTGTGTTGCTTTACAACTGCTCCTCTGTACAACGGTTAACCTTAGGATGAAATGAGTCCCTGAAGGAGCTGAGAAATGAGGCTTCCTATAACAGAGTTGGAAGTCTTGGAGGTTTTCTAGTCCAACCCTTTCTGAAGCAGGAGACCCTGTACCATTCCAGACAAGTGGCTGCCCAGTCTCTTCTTAAAAACCTCCAATGATGGAGCACCCACAACTTCCAGAGGCAAGCTGTTCCACTGACTAATTGTTCTGTCAAGAAATTTCTCCTCAGTTCTCGGTTGCTTCTCTCCTTGATTAGTTTCCATCCCTTGCTTCTTGTCCTGCCTTCAGGTGCTTTGAAGAATGCAGCCTCATCTCTCACATAAATCTGCTGAGGGTGATTTGCAACTTTCTGTTCTTTAATTCTCCTCTAACTTTCATTTTCATACCATGAGAAATGCTTTGAGGGAGGAGATAGAATAGCTGCAGAAAAAACAACACCCAAGGGTTCGATCCTAGTAGCCTTTCTTTCGGACTGTCTTCTTCAGGCAGACTCTGTAAACAGTCAAATGAGACCCCCACCCTGGAGGGCTGGGACTTTTTTGGCAAGAGCCCTCCTGCCTCTGGAACAGTTGGCAACTGAGATTAGTTATGTCACACATACACACACACCCCCACTGTGATGGTTTGGAAAGAGTAGAAACAGCCCTTTCCCACTTGCTTTAGCTATTGTGGACTATTGTCCAACTTTCAGTCAAGGTGTTTATTATTTATTGGTTCTTACGTTGTCCATAGGGTCGCAATGGGTCGGACACGACTTCGCAACTAACAACAACAACAACAATGGCTTTATTAGTTTTCTCTCATATGCCATAAGCTGCCTAGAATCAGAAGAATATCTGACCCACAAATGATCTCCAGGACATCGCTGGTCTCTGCACAGATCTGGCTTTCAGGTGCTTCCCTCGCCTCTGCCCCCTGCCAAGTTCACTCTCTGCTTCCCTGCCCTGCTCCTCTCCCTCTGGGTGGCTGTTCTATTCAAGACAAGGCCTGGCCTGACCTGAGGCAGCCATCCGCTGACATCAGGGAGATGAGAGAATAGTTCTGGGGAATAGAACTGGAAGGGACCTTGGATGTCTTCTAGTCCAGCCCCCTGCTCAAGCGGGAGAACCTATACCATCTCAGACAAGGGACTGCCTAGCCTCTTCTTAAAAGGCTGCCTATTCCCATGAGCAATGTCAGTACATCAGCACTAATAACCCTGTGCAGTTGAAGGGTGGAGCTGCCCCCCTCTCTTTCCTCCTTTTCTCTCCCCAAAGAGAATTTGGCTCATGCAGAGGAATAACTGGAGGAAAGGAAAGCTCCAAGCCAGCGACTTTGCTGCTGTCCTTGCACCAAGCAAGGTTCCAGGCACCACCGCTTGAGAAAATCTGGTTTCTGCTTCTCTGATTGCACCCTTCTCTCCCCCAAAGCACTCAGAGCGAAGACGAGGAAGAGGAAGGTTACAAATAAATAAACAAACAAATAAAAGAGATATTTCCAAGGGGGATTCAGTGAGCAGCCCCTCCAGCAACATCTGCCAGTGACTCCACACAGATCATGTGGCACTGGATCCTTTCAATCCTGGCACTAAGCAGGCCCCAAGACTTCCTGCCAAGGAAATCTGAAGCAGCAATTTATTTAATCAATTTATTTAATACAGGCCCATCCACATGGCACAGCGACTCCCGCAGCCTGGGCATCGGGAGCCTTCCTAGCCCAGCCCCAGATGTTCCACAGGAGCATTTCTCCAGCGGGGCCTCCGCTACCGTCCCCATCTCCCGCTCCCGAAACAGGAGGCATCGCCCTCCGGGAACCACCTGCCCGCGGCCAGACTGCCTTCCCGAATCTCCGGAGGCCCTCCAGGGCGACCCGTCCGGCCGCCAAGCCGGGCTTGAGGCGCCGCTGCGGGAACGGGCGGAGGCGCCGGGCAGCGGAGGCTTTATATCACCCGCAGTCGCCGACTCCGGCGCTTGCTACCCTGAGCGACGGCCGGCTCCAGTGGGGCGGCTGGAGCGACTCCTGCGCCGAGAAGGACGCGTGGCGCCACGGCCGAAGCCCCCCGGCACCCCGAGAGGGCAGGGCAGGGCAGGGCAGGCGAGCGAGCGAGCCTTCGCCGGCCCGGCCGGGCTTCGCTAGAGGTTGCGGGGCGCAGCGCCCCGCCCTCCCGCCCGGCACCAACGCCCGCCCCTCCCCGAGCCGCGCCGGAGCCCCCCGCCCGGAGCAAACGGGCCGCGCGGTGCTCCGAGCCGAGCCGCCCACGACGCGCGCTACCTGTCAGCAGCTCCAGCTTCTGTCCCCAGCCCTTCATGGCGGCGGGCGGCGGAGGCTCTGCGGAGCCGGGCGTGCAAGCGGCGGGAGGGGAGGGGAGGGGAGGAGCGGGCGGCGGGCCCCGCTCCAGAAGGGAAGCAGGCGGGCCCGGATGGGGCTCCAAGCGCCGCCGCCCCACGGCTGCCTTGCACGTCCTGCGGGGGCAGGCGGGCAAGCGCGGGACCACTTACGGGCGGCGGGCGAAGCGGGAGGAGACACGCTAGGCTGCTTGCTGCGCGGTCCGGTCCGGGAGCGTCTCCGTCTCCGGCTGCACGGCTCTCCCAGGCCGCTTCGGGGTGGAGCTTCTCTACCGGCTCCCTCCGGATCGGCGCTGCGCGTGAGGGGGGGGGGAGGCGGGGCGGGGCGAGTCCGCCCCCGGCCCTCCTCGGCATCGTTCCCTGCCCGCCACCCCGCGAGGCCGCGGAGGGGGCGCGGGGCCGCGCCGGGATCTCAATGGGTGAAGGGAGACCGGCCCGGCCACACCTGCGAACGGCCGGGCGCCGGAGGTTTGGTCGGCTGCGTGGCCGAAAATGCGTCCTGCGCCTTCCCTGCGTCCTTCCTGAAGGTGCCCAAGGGGAATTTGTGAGATGGTCTCACGAAGTCGATGGTTCCTTAAGGTGCTTCCAAGTAAAAAGCAGCACGCAGGGATGCAATCATTTAAAGCTTTATTCAACGTAGAGTAAATAGAAAGAATTCCCTGGCATGGAGGCATCCATGCCTGGATTGAGCTCGTGGATGAGCAAGCAAGTAGAAGAAAGAACAAAGAGAAACTAGAGAGAGAGCAGCCCCTGAGCAGAGGTATTTATGGGGGTCCTCAGTCCCTCCCTTACCAATTAACTCTCTCCAATGGGGCTGCAGGGGTCGGGGACCCCTGACCCATCAGTGGGGGCAAAGATGCTTCTTTGCTCCCATCTGATGACCTTTTTGGGAATTGCCATGGCTGGCACAAAAACATCTAACAATTCCCCTTCTTGCCAGCCAATGACAGGGACCAGTGAATGTATGTGAGGGGGCGAGCAGGTGTCATAGACATGCATATACACTTTCAGAAGACCAAACACATACACAGAAGGTTGTGCCGGTCAATGGGAACAGGTTTGGTGAACAGATCAGCTATCTGGTCAGTTGTATTACAATGCTCAACATGTACAAACCCCATTTTGGCAAGCTGCCTGACATTTTTGTAGCGTATGTCTATGTGGCGGGACCTAGAGCCCACTGCATATGCCCCCGAGATTGCAATTGCAGCCATATTATCCTCTTGAATTTGGATGGGCAGAGGAGGAGGTGCCCAGATGCTCGTTATCAGAGCATCGAACCAAATCAAATCATTGGCCGTGTCCGACAGGCTGGCATATTCCGCCTCGGCCGTGGAGCAAGAAACAAATTTTTGCTGCCTAACATGCCAATGGATAGGACAGCCATTTAGTAATATGAGGAAACCAGAGGTGCTCCGTCTACTCTTAGTGTCACCAGCCCAGTCTGCGTCCGAGTAAGCAAAGAGCTGGGCCGTCTCCCCCTTCTCTGGTTCTAGCACAAGGAGAGCATCGGTCGTGCCCCTGAGGTACCTAAGTACCCTCTTTTTTTTTTTTTATTGAAAAGTTTTTCAATACATTTTATCTTTAACATCCCATCCCCCACCCCCTCCCTCCCTTCCCAACCCTATCCCACCCTCTCACCTTCCCCTTCCCCCCTCCCCCCTCCCCGACTTCGCAGAGCTGAATACAAGGTATAAAAATAAAAAAACAATCATAAACTACCATATACTAATAGCAATAAACTATTAAGTCTCTCGCACTTTAGCTCTTATAAGTGGTCTACAAGCAATATACTTATTCAAATGCTAAATGAAACTTTTTAGTCCCATAGTTATTCTGGATGTAATCAATCCATTTTTTCCACTCCACAATATATCGTTGTTGCGAATGGTCTTTCAAATATGCTGAAATCTTCGCCATTTCCGCCAGGTTGGAAACTTTTAAGGTCCATTCCTCTATAGTCGGCAGTTCTTCCTTCTTCCAGTATTGCCCTATTAAAAGTCTCGCTGCCGTAATTAAGTTCAGCATCAGCTTAGTGTCCGCAACGGTAGTATCAGTAATAATGCCCAGTAAAAACAATTGCGGACAAAACTTAATCCTTTTCTTGAATATCTTCTGCATATTCCACCAAATTTTAATCCAAAATGCTTTGATCTTTTTACAAGTCCACCATATATGAAAATACGTTGCGTCTTCGCCACCGCATCTCCAACATTTAGGCTGATAATTCGGATTCATACTTGCTAACTTTTTAGGATCTAAATGCCATCTATAAAACATTTTATAAAAGTTCTCTCTTAAGTTTTGAGCTTGCGTAAATTTTACATTTCTCACCCAGATCTTTTCCCAAGTGTCCATTGTGATAACTTCCTGAGTATTCTGTGCCCATTTTATCATACAGTCCTTAACAATTTCTGTTTCTGAATCAATCTCTATCAATGCAAGATATATCCATTTGATATGTGCTGGGCCCTGATTTCTAATTTGCTTTACCAAATTTTCATCATCCATTAAAAAACCAATTTTCTGATCCTCTTTCCACCTGGCTTGTAATTGCCCATACTGAAACCAAGTTTGAACAATCTTTTTTCCTCGTAAAAAATTATATGGCTTCAAACACCATACATTCCTCTCCAAACTCAAGATTTCCTTATATGTAGTCACTTCATGTTTAAATCCAACATTTATGTTCTCTATTGCGTGTTTCGGTATTGCCCATAAAGGTATCTTGTAGTTTAACTTATATCTATGCTTTTTCCAAACTCGCAACAAAGCATGTCTTAAAATATGCATCTTAAACACATTATCTACTTTCTTGTCATACAATAAATATGCATGCCAACCAAATAGCAAATCATGACCTTCAAGATTTAATAATCTCCCTTGTGTCAAATTAATCCAATCACTTATGGCTGATAATGCAGCAGCTTCATAATATAATTTAAGATTGGGCATTTTTAGACCACCTCTTTCACGCGTGTCCTGCATAATTTTAAATTTAACCCGTGGCCTTTTCCCTGCCCAAACAAATTTATTAATACCCTTCTGCCATTCCTCCAAGTTTGAGTCCTTTTTAAGAATGGGTATCATTTGAAGCAAAAATAGAAATTTTGGCAGAACATTCATTTTCACTGCTGCAATTCTTCCCAATAATGACAATTGTAATTTTTTCCAACTATCCAATTCTTTTTGCACTTTGTTCCATAACTTTTCATAGTTATTTTTATATAATTTTACGTTTGAGGGTGTCAAGTATACCCCCAAATATTTGACCCTTTCAACAATTTCAAATCCAGTTAACCTTTCTAAAGCTACCTTTTGTAATACTGTCATATTTTTAGATAGCATTTTAGTTTTTTGTATATTGACCTTAAATCCAGAAACTTTCCCATATTGCCATATTAACTCCATCAGTTCCATAACAGAATTTTCTGGCTGTGTCACCGTAATAACCAGATCATCCGCAAACGCCCTCAATCTATAATCCTGGTCTCTTATTTGAATTCCCTTAATTGTTTCCGAATTCCGTATTTTAATCAGTAATATCTCCAACGTTAAAACAAATAATAAGGGTGATAGCGGGCACCCCTGCCTCGTACTCTTTTCAATATTACACATTTCAGTCAAACTATTATTCACAATTATTCGAGCTGTTTGCTTTTGATATAATGCCCTGATTGGTTGTAAAAATTCATCTCCAAAATTCATTTTATCTAATACTTTCATCAAAAATTTCCAATCCAATTGATCAAAGGCTTTTTCAGCATCCAAAAAGATCAATGCTGCAGGGATCTGGTTATTCCTTTCCAAAAATTCCAACAAATCAACTATATGTCTCACATTATTTTTCATTTGTCTACCACTTATAAACCCTGTTTGATCACCATGAATTATCTGTTGCAATACCCTCATCAGTCTACTAGCTAAAACCTTAGCAAATATCTTGTAGTCCATATTCAAAAGTGATATTGGCCTATAATTTCTTGCTTGAGTAACATCCTGATCTTCTTTCGGGATCAAAGAAATAAAAGCAGTTTTCCAAGACGGAGGCACTCCACCCCCTTTTTGAATAGTCTGAAACAGTTCCTTTAATGGCTTTATCATCTCAAACTGTAGATTTTTATAATACACAACAGTCAAACCATCCGTGCCTGGCGCTTTACCCACTTTTAACTGTTTAATTGCCAAGAATATTTCTTCCTCAGTTATCAGTTGATTCATCTCTTGTTTTTGTTCTTGCGTAAGAACCGGGATGCTAACGTCTTTTAAATATACATCAATGTCTGTTTCATTAATCTTATCTCTAGCATATAATTTAGAATAAAAATCAACAAAGGTTTCCTTAATAAGATTCTGCTGATACACAACCTTTCCCTTATGTTCTATTTTATCTATATTAAAAGCCCTTTGCTTCTTCCTTAGCATATAAGCTAACCATCTACCTGGTTTATTGGCATTGCAAAAAGTATTATGCCTTGCGAACCGTAGATTAGTTGCCACCTGATCAGCCATTAACTTTTCAAATTTTCCTCTTAATAACTTAATAACCTCTTTAATCTTCACATCCGATGGGTTCAAAATTAAAGCCTTTTCTTTTTCCCTAATTCTAATTCTAATTCCTTCCTCCTAAATTCCAAATTACGTCTATATTTATTATTGAGATATATCAACACACCTCTCATGTACGCCTTACTAGCATCCCATACCATTTCCATAGAGGTACCCTTATGCATATTTGTTTCAAAAAAAACCTTCATCTGTTTTTTACATTCTTCCACATTTTCCTGATTTCTAAACAGATTCTCATTTAAACGCCAGGAACGTCTTTCTCTAATGTCTTTTCCAATCTCTAACCAAACTGGACTATGATCAGACATAGTTCTTGAACAAATCTTTATCTTCTTAGTCCTAAAAAAAAGATCATTAGTCACTAATATAAAATCAATCCTTGAAAAAGATTGATGTCTATCAGAAAAAAAAGTATAGTCTTTTTCTTGTAAATTCCTCTCCCTCCAAACATCACGTAATTCCATATCATCCATCATCTCAAAAAAAGACTTAGGCAGTTTAGCGTGACTTGGAGTACTTCTGTAAGATCCACTCTTATCCATTTGTACATTCAAAACACCATTCCAATCTCCCATAAAAATAAAAGATTTATAATCCAATTGGGTAATCTTGCTTTGTAATAAACTATAAAAGTCAGCTTGCTGTTGATTAGGAGCATATAACCCAACCAAAAGCGTTTTTTTGCCTTCTATTAACAAGTCCACAATAACATATCTTCCTTGTTGATCTGCTTCGATTAACTCTGCTGTAATTGTATTCTTGACATAAATAACCACTCCATTTTTCTTATTTGTTGCAGAAGCAATAAATTGTGTGCCTAATCTTGAATTTAATAAGTACTTTTGGTCCATAACTCTAATATGTGTTTCTTGTAAACAAATAACATCAGTCTTAAATTGTTTTAAATATTGAAAGATTTTCTTTCTCTTCTGTGGTGAATTTAATCCATTGACATTCCAAGTTAAAAACTTAGTCGCCATCTTTGGCGACCCGAAGCTTTTGGAGCGCGTCTTCCAAGATCCCCTTCACATTTTTAGGCCGCGCCCCTCCTACAGCTTCGCTATAGGTACGCTTTGGAGGTTCCACAACATTCTGCTGATCCTGCTCTTGCTCACGTCTCATTCGTCTCGAAGCAGCACGCGTAATCCTCTACTCTCTTACCTCTTCTGATACTGTTGAAATTTGATCCACTCCTGCTGCTTTCTCATCTGACTGTGTTCCTTCGGCACCTTGAGACTTTCTCTCCCCATTCTTCTTTGTTGATTCCAAAAGTGGTATGGGGATTGCTTTTAAAACATTGCTATAAAAATCACGTGCCTGCATCACTGTAGCAAAACGGTATCTTGTGTATTCATACATTACCACCATACCCACTGGGATCTCCCATCTAAACTTAATGTCAAGTCGCTTAAGCTCCTGTGCCAGAAATGCAAATTCCTTTCTTTTCCTTAAAATTTTTGGAGGGATCTCTTTTAAAACCAAGACTTCTTGCTCTGCAGTCATAAGCTTAGTGTTGTAGGAAACTTGAATAACTTCATTCCTGGTTGCTCTCTTTGTAAAATAAACAACCACATCTCTAGGTAATTTCCTTTGTCTTGCAATCCAGGAATTAACACGGAAGATTTTATCTATATCTTCTACAATTCCTTCGGCTGGCCATCCCAACACCTCTTCCAAAGCGACAGAGACTATTTTCTTCAAATCTTCCTTAGGATTCTCTTTAAGACCCCTAATTCTCACAGCAAATTCCATTTCATGGTACTGTACCAGTGTCAGGTCATTATCAATTTTATCCACCACATTCTCAGTCTCTAATATCTTTGCATCCAATTTAATATTATTTTGACTGAGGTCTTCCACTCTTTCGTCCAGGCGTTCAATACATATCGCCATGCCTTGGAATGCAAGCAAGATGTCCTCCCTTATTACCGTAAACTTCTCCTCCAACTTTTCATCCATGATTTCAGCTAATTTTTCTGTCAGCTTCTCATCCAACTTTTCATCTATCATCTCAGCTAATTGCTGTGAATGCTTTTCCAAAGCATCTTGCAAAACTTTAACTGTTAGAACAGGCGAAGGTGAAGGTGCAGGAGGTGCTAAGACTTGCAATGAAGATTGCGGCAGGGGGGAAGCCCCCGCACTTCTAGTAAGTTTAGAAGATTTAGCCGCCATTTTCTCCACTGTTGCAAATACGCACTTTCACTTTCAGGGTCTTCAATGTGGATTGAGCCAAAGATCAAAAGTTCACTTACTCCTTATTCTCTTGCATCGCTCTGCCTGCTTTCTTGTCTTCCAAAATCCATTCCTGTAAGCAGGGATGGTTACGTTCGCCTTGTTCTGCTCCAAAAGGCACGGAGCAGAAACGCTGCGCAGCCCGGAGCAATCCAGGCTTCGGGGGGGCTCGATCCTTCAGCCGCCAGAACTTTAAGCTCTGGCGGCCCCGGAGAGCTCTACCCCTACCTGGATACTCACCCCCTCCTCTTCTCCCGAGGAGGGGGCTTTCGAACTGCCGAAACAGCTGATCGGCGCTGTTTTCGGCGGTTCTACAAAGCCGCGGAGCTGACAACCCGAGAACAGCTGTCTTCGGCGGCGCCTTGCCACCCGGAAGCCCCTAAGTACCCTCTTTACAGCAGTCCAGTGGAATTCCTTTGGGTGTTCCACATGCCTGGACAGTAGATTCACGGCTAAAGCTATGTCAGGCCTGCTCCAATTGCTGATGTATAGCAAGGAGCCAATCACAGATCTGTAAAGCTTATTATCTGTGAACTCAGGACCGTCCTTGTGAGTGTGATTGTAATAGTCACTTTGTATCAGGCTACGCGTTGGGTTAGATTCTGCCATTTTACATTTGGCCAGTAACTCCTCAATCTTTTCTTTTTGAGATAGGGCGAACCCCCCCTTAGTGGCCAAGATGTGCACACCTAAGTACTTGTCAACCCGTCCCAAAGACCTCAGGGTAAACTTTTCCCCCAGGGCCTTGGCAAATTCATCACACCCTTCCTTGTCAGGCCCTACATATAGGAGGTCGTCCACATAAACTAACACCCGTTCTGTGGTACCCTTGGAGTTGCGTGTGAAAACACATTCATCTGCATGGGATGCACTGAAACCAACTCGTTCTAAACCTTTTCTAAGGCAGTCATACCATAGTTTCCCCGACTGCTTGAGGCCATATAATCCTTTTTGAAGTAGCCATGTGTTTTCCCCTTCCTGCTGGTAGCCAGGAGGGGCCCTCACGTAGATCTACCGGTCCAAGTTGGCGTGGAGGTAAGCCGTTTGGATGTCGAACTGGAAGACTTCCTCCCCCAGAGCAGCTGCAGTTACGAGGGCGGCCTTGACGCTCTCTGCCCGGACGGTTGGGGAGTAGGTCTCTACGTAGTCCTCCATGTAGCGCTGGGCGAACCCCTGAGCTACCAAACGGGCCTTATACAGGTAGAGGCCATTGGCAAGTGGTTTAGCCTTGAAAACCCACCTTGTGCCAATGACTTTCCTCTCCTTTGGTGGTTGCTGGGGGGTGAAGACCTTGAGCTTTCTCAGGCTCGCCATCCATTGTGAGCTGCCATTTCTCCTGTTCTTCGATGGGCAGCTCCTGGATGTCAGAGAAAGATTTTGGGGTGACCACAACGCTGTTGACTGACGCGATGTGCCCAATGTCGATTCTCTTTGGCGGGATTCCTTTGTTGGACCGCTTTGATCTCCTGACCTCCTGCCACTCACCGCCTTTTTGTTCCGCGGGTTCCTTGTTAGCTGGCATTTCACGACCGGGATGTGAAGACCCTCGGTCCCAGGTGCTGGGTATCGCGGGTCTCTGAGGCATCGCCTCGGGACTGGATGGCTCATCCTCCCCACTTGAACCAGGTAGGATGACATCTTCGTCTTGTTTCTCGCTCTCGTCGGTGGCAGGGTATGTGGTCGTCTCAGGTGATGTTGTGGTTGGTGTGTCCTTGCTGACATATGGGCTCAGATGATTTGAGTGGATCTGAGTCCAATTGGAGTCCTCTTCGAAGGAGGCAGATTGGGAAATCACAGTCCGTTTCCTAGGAAACGGTAGGCCTTGGAGCCAGGAGCATAGCCCAAGAACCTTAGTCTCTGGGAGACGGACCTCCCCTTCTTCCGCAACTGCTTGGGGATGTGCACCCAAGCGTAGGAGCCAAACACACACAAGTGTCCCAGACTTGGTTTCCTACCATGGACCAGAAAATATGGGGTCTGGTCCACAACACTGCTCCAGGTGCGGTTTAAGGTGTAATTGGCGTAGTGTACTGCCTCTGCCCAGTATGATTCTGCGACCCCAGCATCTGCAATCAGACTACGCATCATAGTTTGCAGGATTCCATTTCTTTTCTTTGCCACGCCGTTCTGGGCAGTGGTGAAGGGCGCTGTAAGAAAATGTCGGATGCCCTTACGCTTTACCCAGTCCTGAAATTTCCGGGACATGAATTCAGCCCTGCGGTCGCTCTGGAGTTGAGCGATCTTGGTCTTATATTGGGTCTCTACGAGGTTGTACAGTGATTTTATGGCATCAAAAGCTTCGGATTTTTCTGTGAGGGTATACACGTGGCCGTACCGTGAAAAATCGTCAACGGCAGTGAGAAAATACTGTCTTTTCCCTAGGGATGGTGTGAATGGCCCAACCAGATCAACATGTACTAGTTGGTACGGGTATTGGGCCTTACGAAGTGACACCTTAGGGATAGGGGCCACCTTCCTCTTTGTGCTCTTACAGATGGCACAGTCCAGGAACACCTCACAATCCTTGAGCTGGACTCCCTCAGCAAACTCTCCCATCTTTTTAACCACAGGGAAGCTCGCATGACCTAATCTTTGGTGTAGGAGATGGGCACACTTATCGTGGAGCGGCTTCCCCACTGACACCCTCTTGGCTCTGGTTACCTTGAGCGGTGCTTTAGGTGCCTGCTGAGGTTCGGGTTTCTTGTCTGCACTGCCCTTGGAAAGCCGTGGGGCTGGCTGAGTTGGCTTGGGTGCAACAGCTTCGGCCTTGCGCTCCTTAGACAGCCTTGGGGCTGGCTGTGGGGGCTTTCTCTCTTTCCGTGCGCAGGCCCCTTCTGAGGTGGCACCCGGTGGATTGTCCTCTGTGGCTGGGTTCTCAGGGGAGAAGTATGGCAGACCATTTATGATGGCAATACTTCCAATGACCCTCTGGTTCCGGGTGACATGACCTCCCCTTTTGCGAAATAAGACTTGCACCTTGTCATCGTCATATAATTTGATGATGCTTAACAAGTTGTTGGCAGTGGAGGGAGCATGTAAAACCCCATCAACATTTCCCAGCCCGGGTACAGAAACAGTGCCCTCCCCAACACCAAAGCCTTATCACCATTGGCCACCTTGACAGATGAGTTAATTTTCTTTAACCTTTTAAACCCTTGTTTCATATTGGTTATGTGAGATGAAGCTCCAGAGTCCAGTAACCATAAGTCAGTGGGGGTATCAGCTTTTGTGGTGGGGGTGAGAGCACAAGTATGCATGGAATTGCCCTTGGCACTGCCTTTGCCCCCGCCACGCCCCCTTCCTTGCCCCTTGCCCCTTCCTTGATTGGGACCACGCTTGGGGCCTTGCTGGTGATGGGGGCAGTCTTTCTTCAGATGCCCCTCAGAGCCACAGATGAAACACTTAAGTAAAGCATTAACCTGCTCTGAGCTGTGGTGCCTCCTGCTGGCTCGCTGTATGGTGGCTTTGGCGTATTATCCTGCATCTCTACACCTCCTGTCTTCCTCAATCAGCCTCCCTGTGAGGTAGGACAGAGTCATGGCTTCCTTCGTTGTCCCTTCCAGTGAAACAATGAAATTGCTCCAACTTATGTCCAGGGAAGTCAGAATGACAGCGACCATGTTCACATCAGTTACAGGGTAGTCTCTGGACATCAGTTCTCCCCTAAGCGTCTTCAATTTTCCTAGGTGTTCAGGCATAGTAGCCCCAAACTTGAGTTTGGTTGTATAAAACTCAGCTGTGAGTCTGGTGATCGAACCGATGGTGTCGCTGTTGAATAAATTGTATAATAACCGCCAAACTTCACAAGCTGTGAGCCCATCTGGAATGCTGGAGTACAAGTTAGTATCCAGTGAACTCAGCAGAGTGGTGTATGCTTTCCTATGATACCACTCTTCTTGGGGTCCCCAGGGAAGAGGTGGGGGGTCTAGAATCATCTCTAGAGTCCCTTGGTCTAATAGATACATCTGCACTTCCTTACTCCATCTTCTGAAATTCTCTCCCCCAAGTTGCAGTTTTTCACATTTATTTAAGAGTGCAGGGGCCGATGGAGGAGAATCTTTCATAGCTCTAAATGCATTGTTATAGATCTTTGAACTTTCCATTGAACTGAATGGAAAGGGACCCCTCTGCTGGCAGATGGTGGTATTTTACTCTGATTATTGGGTGGCCCCGACTGGGCATGCTCAGGATTCAATTGAGTCCATGAGGCAGGGGGAGGGTCTGGCCCAGGTGTGCAAGGCCGCAGCAGCCCTGAAGATTCCTCCTGAAGACCCCCCAACACTGGAACACTCACCGGGGGGCGCAGATCGCAGGATGGGGGCTGGGTGGCAAATGGATTGCCTGGATTGCTCAGAGGAGCCCATCGCTGGCCCTGAAGACTTTGGCTGGAGACGGTGCTGGAGGAGGGGGCCTCTTCCGGAGCCTCCCCGAAGGCCATCTGGCAAGCAGGGCGTCTGGGCGGTGGCGAGAGGTAGGCCGGAGGGCCCGGGGGTTCACTGGGGGCCCTCTGGGGTTGTAGGACGTAGCTGGGAGGCTCCAGGCCGGACCCCTCCCGGCAGTTAGGCCCCGGGGAAAGGATTGGGGGCCGTGGAGCTCCTCCGGGAGGCCCCCGGGGGTGGCGAGGGAGGCTGGCTACCCCCGATGTCGAGGCCGCGGTCGTTTTGGCCTCCAGGGCCGCAACCAGGACCTGGATGGCTGCTTTAAACTCTGCTGCAGTAGGATCGGTTGGGCAGGCTTTGAGGCTTTCATAGGCCTTGAGGCTTTCTGGTGGGGAGGACCAGGAGGTTTCCATGCCGCTTCGGCTGGATGCCACCGATTGCTGGATGTCAAGGCTTGGCTGGGGCCTATCAATATCAGGCAGGCCATGTGGGTTTCCTGGGGGCCGCCATCTTGCTTCCGGTTGCCACAGGAAGCTGGAGGTCACAGTTTGGCGGGAGATTTCGCGCCAAAAGCTCTGGGGTCCCGGGGTCACTCAGGGTGGCTGGCGCCATGTTAGGGGGCCTCGTGGGCGCTGGGGAAGGACTCACCCGGTGTCCAGAGGCCTCCTGCGCTGGCAACTCCCGTGGAGAGGCTTGTGGCGTCTTTTGTGCTGCAAGGAACGTTCGGAGCAGCTCCCTGCATTCCTGTTCAGTCATCTGGTCCACGTAGCGGCTGTTTTGGGCCCGGGCCGTTTCCGCTGCGTCTGGGCAGTCTTGGGCAGACTGTAAGCCTTCCATGCTTCCCTCTGTGGCTTGCAGCTGTGGGGAGGCATGTGAAGGGGTCCCTGGTGCTCCACTGGGTCCAGGG
>JAKJMR010000837.1:6403-24280 GCA_024449315.1 Daboia siamensis
AATAATAATAATAATAATAATAATAATAATAATAATAATAATAATAAGAAGAAGAAGAAGAAGAAGAAGAAGAAGAAGAAGAAGAAGAAGAAGTAGAAGTCGGAAGAGACCTTGGAGGTCATCTAGTCCAACCCCCTGCTCAGGCAGGAATCCCTATACCATTTCAGACAAATGTCTGGCCAGTCTCCTCTTAAAAACTTCCAGTGTTGGAGCATTCACCACTTCTGGAGGCAGGTTGTTCCACTGGTTAGTTGTTCTAACTGTCAGGAAGTTTCTCCTTAGTTCTAGGTTGCTTCTCTCCTTGACTAGTTTCCATCCGTTGCTTCTTGTCCTGCTTTCAAATGCTTTGGAGAATAGCTTGGCTCCCTCTTCTTTGTGGCAGCCCCTGAGATATTGGAACACTGCTATCATGTCATCCCTCACCCTTATCATCGTTAAACTACACATACCCAATTCCAGCAACCATACCCTATATGTTTTAGCCTCCAGTCCCCCAATCATCTTTGTTGTTCTTCTTTGTATTCTTTCTAGAGTCTCGACATCTTTTTTACATCGTGGTGACCAAAACTGGATGCAGTATTCCAGGTGTGGCCTTACCAAGGCATTGTAAAGTGGATTTAATTGGATTTAATTCTTTTTAAAATTTTGTATTTTATGTTTTTTAACTTTTTATTGTTGTGAGCCATCCTGAGTCCTTAGGGAGAAGGGCGGCATATAAATTTAATAAATTCTAATTCTAATTCAGGGCTTTTAGAAGCCATTTTCTTCAGCCCTCACCCAAAGACGCCAGAGCTGAATATGGCATTTGCTGCATGCCAGATGTTTATTGCTCAGTAGTATAATAACAACAACAAGAAACAGTAAGAGACCAGTTAATATCATTGCAATAAAACCCAAAATGTGTAAGTATAAAGTCTAAACTTGCAAGGCATTGTACAGGCTACAGCAAAAAACAGGCAGTTCCTATCTCCTATCACATTCTCTTCTAAATGCTTTCTCTTTTTTATAGCCATTTTTCAGAATCTAAAAAAACCTACTATATTCTGATCTTCCTATCTAATTTTAAAAAAAAATTTACAACCTTCTCTTATCAATGGCCTTTTGCATAACAAGCATGACTGTACCACAAATAGGTCCTACAGATTTAACTGCATGAGACCCACAGGGACAAAGATACTTTGAGACTGAAATATTATGAATATGCAAAACGATTCTGACATGCTGATGCAGTAGACCAAAGTAAACATAGGATAGCTGGATACCTCTCTGGATTATAAACTTTCTTACTCCAATGCATTGAAAATGAATGAATAACTGCTGTTTTTGTAATCTGTCTAAATAACATCTATTGACTTAAATAAAAGAATATGCTTCTGATCAAGTCCAATACCAAAAATGTGCAGAATATTTTTAAAAGGAACTACCATTTTAAAAAATGTACATTATTTACTTGCAATTTTTAGTAATTTGAGGTTATACAAATAACTTTACAATCAGAAACTTACCTGAGACTGCTTAAAACAAAAATACAGAAAGATAAAAGAGTTATTCCATTCTATAAAAAGGAATAAATTGTTTTGTTAACTAAGGAATATATTGCAAAGTATCCATGAACAGAAATGTACATTTTTACAAAATACCAAATATTTTTATACATGATTTATTAAATTTGTTTCCCTCCCATTTTGCCTCAGACGACTCATCTGTTTCTTCATAAAGAGTACAACCTCATCTAGAACTACATTTGGAACTTTTCTGGAGCTAGAAGACTTCTGGACAGAAAACTTAATCTTGCTAGGTTTCTATCTGAGCCTGTTTTCATAGGCTATTATCAGGTACCAGGTCAAAACGTCTATCTCAAGGCTCAATATCCTTTCTGTTTTTATTCCTCAAAGATTATTTATACCCATCCAATAAGGTAAGGTAGATTAGGGAGAATCCCCTTAAGGTTGGCTTTGGGACACCATTGCCCCTAAAACAGGGGTTCCCAAACTCTTCCCATTTGTGTAATTTTAATATACAGTAAATGCCTATCCTAAAAATCAAAACATCAAAATGAACACAAATTAACAATGAAAACAATACAATACAATTTTGGAAAAGTTTGGGATTCGTTGTCTGGGAAATTTTGGGATTTGTTGTAAAGATACACTGTACAGCTAAAAGATTCTTCACACCTAGCCTAGACTCTATCTGCACCTTCCTGGGGGAGGTATACTTCACATTGTAGGAAACTTTCCCTATAGAAATGAAGCCTAATTCTAATTGTATCAACCTGTTCAAAGCCAAATAAATAAATCCCTTATCAAGGATTTAAAGAATTTTATTTGAATAACTTCCATGCAAGACACTTATTTGTTTAAAACAGAGCTGGGCACCATAAAACAACTGGTCAGCATTTCTTATCAGCAGTCAAAACCCAGATGACCAGAGATTAACACCAAGAGTAACATTAGACCAACAACCAAGAAGCAAATATTACCCCAATCAAGGAACTACTAAACAAGCTAACAATAAACAGCCAAGACTTCCTGTTTGGCAGCCATCGGGACAACTGGGAAAAGCCGGTGCTCGGCTTTCCAGCTTGGTTTTTCTTCATCTAGCGACACTTAAAGGGTCAGAAAGTTGCCCTAGAGGAGCAATGAAGGAGGAGGGATACTTCAGGAGCTCAGATCAGGGGGCATCCAATCGGAGTGAACTGTAGGACCCTCTGGAAAAATGAAGGAAAAGGCTGTTAAGATCTACCAGCCATAGTTGTCTCCAACAGGAAGTAAAAGGACTATAAATCAACAGAATTTCAACTGTGTGCTGAAGCTAGGTGAGCAAGATTTTCTCTTTCCTTCTCCTTGAGGATTATAAATGTTGAGCCCCTGATGGGAAAGGGCTGGAAAGTAAAGACCCCCAGAAGGTTTAAAAGAGGTGATTAATTATAAAGGGGGGAAAGACTCTTTGTTAAAAATATCAGACATTGATAAATAAGCCAAGGAGGACATCTAGTGGAGAAAGAAGAATGGAATTTCTGATATACTGTTGTTGACTGAAGTTAACCTTGACAAAAGACACCTGCAAACGATAAGATTGCCTTGTTGTGAGATTAAGATTCAAAGCTACTTTTATTGAATTTGGCTAAATTTAAACAGACGTTGTTTTGGCTTTAGATTGTAAGCTGTAAAATGACTTCATCAAATATTACTAGACTCATGAAGAAAACTTCTTCTGCACCTTCAGTAGGACAATCCAATCCTACAACACAGGGATCTATTGAAGCAATGTTGCAATGTGAAAAGATAAGCACTGCTCAAAGTGAAACACAGACCATTAAAATTTCTGCAAGACCTTATGTTAAAGAATCAAGAGACTTTGGAGAGAAACCATCTAGAAATGCAGGAAAATCACAGAAGGACACAAAGTACACTGGAGAAATTAAATGAAGAAATTTTGGATACAAAGAGAAAATTTGAAGCTCAGAATCAAATGATAATAAAAAATCAAGAGAAGATACACAAAACTGAAGAAAAAACAGATGGGAATGATAAAAAGATAGAAATGTTACTACAAGAAAATGAAAAATTAGAGAATGCAATCAAGACTTTAGAGATGGAAAAAGCGGAACATTATTTAAGATTTCAAAACATTCCTGAGACTAGAGAAGAAAACATAGCGGAGGTGATTATTGACATCCTGGAGGAGACTTTGAAGGCAGATCAAGGAGAAATTCAGCTTGAGTTGGATGAGATATTTCGCTTCAATTCAAGCTATGCAAGAAGAAATAAGCTGCCAAGAGAAGTACATGTATGGTTTACAAAGAAGACAACAAGAGATGAAGTACTATGGAAAGTTAGAGATGAACCAATACAATATAAAAATAAAGAAATTGTGGTCTTAAAGCAGATACCCAAAAGAGTTAGAGATACACAAAGACAGTACCACTTTTTGACCACGAAACTGATTGCCAATGGTATAAATTTCAGATGGTTGATGCAGGAAGGTATCTTAATAAACTGGAACAATACAAGGTATAGACTGGACTCAATTTGGAAAGCAGAAGATTTTGAAGTGAGGAATAGGTCAATTTTAGATGAAGGAGTGAAACTAAGTCAAGGGAAGAGTAAGGAGCAGAAACAAACAGAAGAGAGGACTCAAGGAGCAACTGCACAAACAGAAGAACAGAAAGAGGAAGATGACCAAAAGGGCGAGGATGAAGGACTTGCCAGAGAACAAAGGACTACCAGATCTACTAGACCGAAATATAAATAAATGGAAATGGATAAACAAAATGGAATCTTCTCAGTAAGCGTAAATGGACTGAATTCCCCAATTAAAAGAAATAAGATTTTTAGGAAATTACGGAAACTGAATTTGGATATAATTTGTTTGCAAGAAACATACATAAAAGTACAGCATCATAAATTATTGGAATATCCAAAAATTGGAAAACTTTATTATGCATCAGCACAACAGAAAAAAAGAGGAGTTGCTTTATATATTAAAGAGACAATAGATTCTAAAATAGTATATTCAGATGAAGAAGGAAGAATTTTAATGGTAGAAATTTATCTGCATCAAAAGCAAATATTATTAGTGGCAATTTATGCACCGAATAATAATCAAGAAAAATTTTACAAAAACCTACATAGAAAAATAATAGAAATGGAGTATCAAAATATTTGCCTACTAGGAGATTTCAATGCAATAATAGATGGAAAAATTGACTATAAAAGTAATAAAACAGGGAAAAATGGAAGATGAAGATTACCTGACATTTTTTGATATGGCGGAAGAAATTGGAATTCAAGATGTTTGGAGGGAAGTGAATCCACAAAAATTGCAATATACTTTTTATTCAAATAGCCAGAAATCCTGGTCAAGGATTGATGTGATTTGGATGACTACCGATGTGAAAATGAATGTTCAGGACATTGAAATAGAAACAGGCATATGGGCAGATCATAATCCCTTGAAAATGACTTGGAAAGGAATACAAAAAGGGGCCAAGATGGACTTTAAATCGTTCCATATTAAAAGAAAAAGAATTTATAGAGTTAACAAAAAAAAAAGAAATGGAATTCTTCTTCAAAGAAAATAAAAAATAATTAGAATTAGAACTGCAAAGAAATCCACAAAAAAAGACTTTAAAAAGAGAAATGGACATAATAAAACATAAATTAAATTTGTTAGACTCAGAAAAAGTGGCAGAACAGATAAAAAGAGTGAAGCATTTTTTTTTTAAAATGCCAACAAGCCAGGAAGATGGCTAGCTTATAAATTTAAAAAACAGAAAGAAAAAAAAAGATAGATAATTTACTCGATGGGAAAGGTTATTTACAATATAAAAATGAAGAAATAAAAAAGATAGTTAAAGAATTCTATAAGGAACTGTATGATAAGGAGGAGACTTCAAGAGGGAAAACTGTAAAATACTTGGAAGAAAGTAATCTTTCAAAGATTTCAGAGACATTTAAAAATATGTTAGACGAAGGGGTTACAATGATGGAAATAACAGAGGCCATAAAGAGACAAAAAAAGAGAAAACACCTGTCCAGATGATCTTCCGGCAGAGTTATATAAGAACTTACAAGAGATATTAAGCGAACCATTGAAAGATGTCTGTAATGGACTTTTATTAGAAGCTAAAATGCCAGTGATGTGGATTGAAGCAAATATTACTTTAATACTAAAAGAAGATTTGGATTTGACCCAGATTAAGAACTATAGACCGATTTCATTGCTCAATGTGGATTATAATTTTTTTACTTCAATAATGGCGGAGAGATTGAAAAAATATTTGGTTGAATTTATACACCCAGATCAAAATGGCTTTTTACCAAAGAGACAAATTAAAAATAACTTAAGAGTGATAATAGATGTATTGGAATACTATGAGCTACATCCAGGGAAACAAATGGCATTAATATTTTTAGATGCTCAAAAGGCATTTGATAATCTTTCATGGCAATTTATGATTCACCAATTACAAAAAATGGACTTTGAACAGAATTTTATAAATATGGTAAAAACAATATATAATAAACAAACAGCCAAAGTGATTGTGAATGGAGAGTGTATTGAGAGCTTTGAAATAAGGAAAGGCACAAGGCAAGGATGCCCTCAATCGCCTCTGTTATTCATTTTCACTTTGGAAGTTTTAAATCGAAATATAAGACAAGATACAGAAATTAGAGGGTTGGGGATAAAGGGTGAAATATATAAGCTACAAGCATTTGCTGATGATTTATTTATTTATTGTGGAAGAACCCTTGGAGGTGATCCCAAAATTGTGGGGGAAAATAGAACAATATGGAGAAATAGTGGGACTAAAAATAAATAAAGAAAAAACCAAGATAATAGTTAAATATCTTACGGATAAACAAAAAAGCTGATTGTCAGAAGTAACAGAGGTATAAATAGTGAAAAAGGTAAAATATTTGGGTATATATTTATCAGCTAAGTGCTCAACAATAAAAGAAGATAATTATACAAGGTTATTGAAACAAATAAAGCTAGACTTGGAAAAGTGGAAGAATTTAAAACTGTCATTATTAGGAAGAATTGCTACAGTTAAAATGAATATATTGCCTAAGATTTTATTTTTATTTCAAACAATTCCGATAAAACTTGGGGAAAAATTCTTTCAAGAGTTGAATTCATTAATTTTGAAGTTTGTATGGCAAGGAAAGAAAGCTAGAATAAAGATGAAAACCTTGCAAGATACTAAGGAAAATGGAGGCTTTGGCCTACCTGAGTGGGCTTTGTATTATCAAGCATTTGTATTAACATGGGTGAAAGAATAGATAATGCTTAGGAATAAAAGGTTGTTATATTTGGAGGGACATGACTTACAATTGGGGTGGCATGCTTTTTTGTGGTATGGGAAAAACAAAATCCATAAGTATTTTCAAAATCACTGTATTAGAAATGCTTTGATAACAGTATGGGAAAAAATTAAAAGGAAAATATATGTAAAAATTCCAGGGTGGTTATCAACAACTGAAGCTTTTTCACACATAAATTTTTTAGATTTTGAAAAAACTTGGACATATAGAGATATTTTGAATACTGATGGTACATTAAAATCGAAACAAGAGCTGTAAAATCAGGGCATCAACATGTCATAGTGGGTATGCTTACAAATACAAAATAGATATGAAAAAGATATGAATGTATGGATTTTATAAAGAACAAACTGTATTTGATAAGATATTATTAACTTCTGATGAGAAATTAATTAAGAAAATGTATAATTTTTTGTTAATTTTAGTGGAAAGTGAACAAACTAAAGAAACAATGATAAGGTGGGCGAAAAACTTTGGTTATAATATAAAATTAGAAAAATGGCAAAAATTATGGGAGAGAAATTATAAATTGACAATGTCAACTGCGTATAAAGAAAATCTGTATAAAATGTTTTATATAGTAGATGCCTCCAGCAAGATTAGCAAAAATGTTTAAAAATGTATCAGGTAAATGTTGGAAATGTAAACATCATTTAGGTACGTATTATCATATCTGGTGGACATGTAACAAAGTAAAGGCCTATTGGAAAAAATGCATGTTTGTCTAGAAAAAATATTAGGAGAACATGTAGTATTAATTCCTGAATTTTTTTTTATTAGGCATAGTACCAGAAACGATTAATAAGCAAAACGTATATTTGGTTCTACATATTATAACCACAGCAAGAATAAGCTATGCACAATGTTGGAAGAATGAATGAATACCTTCAGAAGAAGGAGTAATAAAAAAAATACTGAAATGCGTGGAGATGGACAGATTAACTATGAGGCTGAAAGACAAAGAAGAAACAGAATATTACCAAAGCTGGAATCTATTCTACAAATGGCTAGAGGAGAGAACCAAAGAGTAGGACTTGATTATGTATTAGCATTTTATGAACCCAGACCACACACTGTTTGAAAAACTAACATATGTATGTAGAGGGGGGAAAAACAATAAAAAGCTTATTATAAAAAAAACAATAAACAGCCCGATCAAGGAACTACCAAGAACTCTCCCAACAGCACTGACTGGGAAACACTAGAATATAAAATGAAAGCAAACCCCATTGCCTACTAACATTGATGAGGCTACCTAGTTTGATAATGAAACATTTGCAAGAAAACAACCAACTACAGAGAACCCCACAGTTTAATCCTGAGCTACAAATATTTTATTTTATCATGATCAAATTTAGCCAATATTTAGGAGTATTCAGGCAATCATTTATAATGGTGAAAAGAAGGGCCAATATATAGAACAGGTTAGATTTTATGAAATTAGAGCTGTGTGTCTTACTGTTATTTGATTGACAAATCAATTGTTTCAATTTCTGAAGGCAAAATCATCCAGGGAGTGAGTTATCTAGTGAGAAGGCATGTGGCTCATTGCTTGGGGCAATGAGTGGTTTTTGAGTGGTTACTGATGGTTTGAGGTAAAGTTGCAGTAAAGTTGCAGTAAAGTTGTGACAAAGAAAGAGGATTTTATTGCAAGAATTTATTTCTACTGGTTGGGAAAGAAGAAATTAGATGCCAAAACAAGGAGCCATTGCTGTCTAACACAGCCTGATGCATCCTACTCAGGCACTTCCTATACCCTTTTTTAATTAACAAATAAAATATTCCTGCATGGGTATGTCAGTATATGCACAAGTAGCTTCTTGTTTTGGCTAAAACACAATCCTTATCAAACTATGATTTGGAATTCTTGTTAAAGCAGTGGGAGAATGAAGGCCTATTTGTTGTAAATATTCTTAGGTCATGATAACAATTTGTGGAAATTGGTAGTTGGAGGTATATAATGAAATATTTTTGATTAAATTGTCATTTCCTCTTTTTATGAAGCCTACATTGTAGTAATGTTGAAGTCAGGTAAAGATCTTGAATGTTGAAGCCATTTCCCTGGTTTTATTATTTTAAAAAATGCTAAAAGTTTCACTGTCCCTCTTACAGAATATTATGAAGTTCAGTCTTGCTTCAAAAAAGCATCAGACTGGTAACTATATATTAGAAATACAGTAAAGTGTATAATGCAGTTGTGTCTTCAGTACCTACAGAAAAAGCCTTTGCTGCAGTGCAGATTAAAAAAATTGGCATCTGTTTTGGTTCAGTGAACTTTTCTTCCTGTTTTGATCAGTGGGATTAAAATGTTGTATCTTAATCCATCACCTAGAGTTATTCTTCACCAAAAAGTCAGGTCTCCTAGAACTTGACAAATATGTCTTTTATTCCTTCTTCTCACATTTCTTTCTGACCTATTTTATTAGACAAACGATGGGCATCACACTGACTGCAGTCAAAATTTAAACTTCGTATTATATGGAGATACAGGTAGTCCTCGACTTAAAAGAGTTCAGTTAGTGATGGTTTGAAGTTACAATGGCACTGAAAAAAGTGACTTATCATCATTTTTCACCCTTTTCACACATATCAGCAGTCCCATGGTCATGTGATCAAATTCAGACACTTGGCAACTGACTCATTTATGATGGTTACAGTATCCTGGGGTCATTTTGCAACTTTCTGATAAGCAAAGTCAATGAGGAAGCCAGGTTCACTTAACAACCGTATTACTAACTTAACACCTGCCTTGATTCACCTAACAACTGTGGAAAGAAAAGTTGTAAGATGGGGCAAAACTCACTTAACAAATGCCTTACTTAGCAACAAAAATTTTGGGCTCAATTGTGGTCATAAGTCAAAGTGTACCCATACTGCAATATTTTATGTCACTGACAATTATCAAAGCTCTTTAACTATATTAGTGGACAGCATAAATTACCAAGTTATTTTCATGCATAGAGCATGGCAAAAATGCTGAGTTTGCCTGTAGCACCTTTGTTAATTTTCTTCTGAAGAATGACTCTGGTGCCCTTTTTCTGGGCAAAAAAAGGCATGATGAAAAAGGCATAAGCTTAGAACAACATATTCCAAAATAACTCCTTAATCTTAAATGCATGCATTTTCTTTCATGTTTGTGAAGAGGCCAGGCCTAAAGCTCAGCCGTCTGTGGAAATTTGAAAGGCAGGCTAATGTAGCATAAATAAACAGCGCCATCCCATTTACTAGATTGGGCATTAGTATTTATTAGCAGCCAGCCAAAAAGGTTGCAGCATTTCCTTCCTTTCAGTATAATAACCACTACTGAAAATGCATGCATCCAGGAAGGATGCTCACTAATCTTGCAAAGCCAGGATTGCTCCTTGATCCAGTTTTTCAAAATTTAGTAATGGTGAAAGTGAAAACACTTTGGTTCTTCGATTGAAGATGCCTGATGATAATTGCTTTCTTTCCAAGCAATATCGGGCAACTCATCAGAATAATGATGTTACCAGCTGTGACTTCTAATGAAGTTTGAGCCTGTCATATTCAGGGTAATCATTGTCTTCTTCCTATAAGCAAAAAATCCATCCTGATATATTTTTATAATCAGTGCTTAATAGAACCCCAAGATTATTTTAGCATTTCAGTTAGATACAGGATGATGAATGTATGCTTACACTGATTTTCAAGATCCTCTTACATGCAATTTGCACCATTTTTTAAAATTCTTGCATCAGTCAAACATAAAAATTTAACACAGTGGTCCATTTGGCAATCTAGAAAATGCAAAGTTTATACTGGTATAGGTGGGTTAAAAATGAGGATGGAGAAAAATGCAGTTTCAGAATGGAACATTTTCTTGGAGTTTATAATAATAAAAAAAACATGTGCACAGGGTTAATCTCTCTGTATATAAGCCAATGCAGCTTTGTTCAAAAGTCAGTCCCAGCTCACTGAAGCCAAAATGGACATACCAGGCCTCTGGGAGGTGGCTTGAATCTGCCTTGATCAAAAGCTTCACACTGTGGAAGCAACATGATTCTCTTTGATAAGGTGAAGAGGTGATGTAATTTGCCTCAAGGAGGCGCTTTGCAGTGCTTTGCCTGCCTCGGCTGGCACTTATGTTAACTGGAAGAGACTTCTGAGCATACACAGCACATACACAGAAATCACTGCCAGCTACTGCGACTGCCTGTCACATCAAGGCAGGCAAAAGCGATCAACATGACTGTTTCACTTCAGTTTACAAGCAGGAGGGCCATCTTGCTTCCGAACCCAGCTTCCGCATGTGATTCTTGCGAAGCATAGCCCAGTAATATATTGCTATGTATATAAAATTTGCAACCAAAGTTGCAGAAGAAACCTAAGAAAGCAAACAGCAGCTTTTTTTTCGTCCCCCCCACCCCTTTTTTGTGGCAACATTTTTAAACAATATAGATATCAACTTAAAAGAATTTCGCTTGAACAAAATCCCAGACTGACCAATATGAAAATAATAAAAGATCAAACACTTCCTGCCCTCAGGCTTATAACATGAAAGGTTTCATAATCCTTAATAAGATGATTTCTTAACTGAGAGAACTTAAATCTCAGGAAAACAATGTGCAAACCTTTACAGAAGATGTTACAAATAGAAGGCAGAGAAGGCCGAGTTTATGCTGTAGCTGTGTGAAATCTGCTCCATGAGACTTTATTTGGAGACAAAATATTTTCTGAACCAACATCTTTGCTACTTATTTCAAAATAATATATGCAAGAAAGCTCTGCTCTGTTTCCATTTTTGACTGCCCTGACTCAAGGAAACTTGAAAATTTCTCTGCACATCCAAGTCATTTGGTCAATATCTTACCACCTCTGAATTCAGTTTCAAGGAAGAGGAAAAAAAGTGGCAGAAGAGAAGTTCTCTGGAGCACTCCAATTATCCGAACACCTGGGATACAACTTGAACCAGAACTTTTTCCAATACCTGATCAGAACTAAACCTAAAACCATAAAACTGCTACCTGAATGCAAAAGTTTGAGGTCACAAGATTGGTTTCCTTAGGACTAATGAAGCTCAGGTGTGAGTAAATTGTGGTCCTATTGGATTTGAGTAGGACTCAGCGGTCTGAAGCATGAATAGGCACATAAATCTGTGAGAAAGTGATTAAGAACTGCCTTTTCAAACTTCTGCCTGGAAACTGCCTTGTTGATGTACCAAGGCTCTGTTTTTCTGACTGCTTCTTGAACATTCCTCCATTCTGTCTTGTACATTTCAACTCAACTTGACTTTTGCTTATTCCTTTGTGTAAATTGACTGAATAGTATTTTTTTTATTGAAATGTTTTACAGTACATTTTTTAAATAGAAAAGATTCCCTCCCCCCCTCCCCTCCCCCAACCCTCCCCTCCCCTTCCCCCTCCCCGACTTCCCAGAGCTGAATACAGGGTATAAGCTCACAAACGTAAGCTAAAATATGCTAACAACAAAAATAAAACATTAAATTCTATCGCATTTTAACTCTCCATAGTCATAACTATATTACTAACAAATAACAAATAAGTAATAATACGTTCTATAAAACCAATACTTATTCAAATGCTAAATGAAACTTTTTAGTCCCATATTTATTCTGAATATATTCAATCCATCTTCTCCATTCCACAATATATCTCTGTTGCGATTGTTCTTTCAAATATGCTGAAATCTTTGCCATTTTCGCCAGATTAGAAACTTTCAAAGTCCACTCTTCTATAGTTGGCAGTTCCTCCTTCTTCCAATATTGCGCTATTAAAAGTCTTGCTGCCGTAATTAAATTCAACATCAATTTAGTATCTATAACAGTAAAGTCTGTAATAATACCCAACAAAAACAACTGCGGAGAAAACCTTTTTTTTTTCTTAAATATCTTTTGCATATTCCACCAAATTTTAATCCAAAAAGCTTTGACTTTTTTACAAGTCCACCATATGTGAAAATACGTTTCATCCTCACAACCACACCTCCAACATTTGGGCTGGCAGTTCGGATACATACTTGCTAGTTTTTTAGGGTCTAAGTGCCACCTATAAAACATTTTATAAAAATTCTCTCTTAAATTTTACGTTTCTAACCCAGATCTTTTCCCAAGTATCCATTGTTATAACCTCCTGACTGAATAGTATTTTATAAACATGAAACTATCTGAATCCTTGGTATTTTCAGAAAGATAGTTCCCTTTCTCACATTTGTTCTGCTTTTCTTTAAATAACAATTCATATTCTTTAGCCTACCATCTGTCTTTTTATTTTAATGCCAGAACTATAGTTTGTAATTGTGGTAACTTAAACTGTAATTAAATAAACTTTTCAAAAAAAAAAAAACCTTTTTAAATATCCATTTAATAACATAAAACTGACTTGATGAATTTAGGCAAGAAATCAAATTACATACTTTTATGACATCTCTTTAAGAGCTATTTGCTAATTATTGCTTACATACAAAGCAAGCCATAAAATTTGTACTGCAACAGTTACCTGGTTTTTTAAAAATTCCTCCTTCCTCCCTTATATTTGCTTGATGTGAACCAAATATTTAATAACAAAATCTGTTCATCATTGCATAAAATATCAATGTAATACACCCACGGCAGATTGTAAAGATTCCCAGAGGAAGCCCAAACACCTCCAGTATTTATTTATGGCCCATCTTATAATTGGCTGAAATGTCTACAATAGACATCCTCAATGATTTATGTGAGAAGCAATAACAGTGATATTTTATTACATATGATATACTGACAGTATCTTTTTTTTAAAAAAAAGTATCCAGAGAAATCAATAAAAGTATAGTGTTATGTTTGAAGAAAATAAAAATATAACCAAAGGACATATAAATCAAGAACACTAGCTCAGCAGGTTTGGTTATTAAAATTGAAATTTAAATCATAACATGCTTAGTCTATGGTGCACAGCAAGTTTTATAATCTTAAAAGTGACAGATTTATTTACTTGAAATGCAACATAAAATCTTGATGGCTGCCTTGGAACAGCCCTACCAATCAAATGAAGGCCCATCTTTGTTTGGTATTTTGTATCACCTGGTGGCCAACTAAATGCTTCTGCAATCCTGACAAGCAGTAAATAGAGTGGTATTTCTCAACCTTGGCAATTTGAAGATGTGTGGACTTCAGTTCCCCAAAATCAGGCTGTCTGGGAAATTATGGGAATTTAAGTCCACACATCTTCAAGCTACCAAAATTGCAAAACACTGGAATAGACAGATTTCCTACCCTGCTCTTGTTCCTTTCCAATTGATATTTGGAGGCATGCCTCCCCTCATATTCTAGAGGCAAATCTGAGTCTTCAAAACAAATAGTTCTAGTATTGTCTTGTAAAATAGACAAGTCAACTTTGTTAGATGACTAATGCTGAAGCTTTGTGACAATAAGAAAAAATTGTCCCTGTTTGACTTTTTCCATGCTATTTTTTTATTTTTACACTTTGATCATTTTACCACTCCTGTTGTTCTTATACTACCCCTTTTGTTGTTGTTGTTGTTGTTGTTGTTGCTGTTTTAGCCTAAAGAATTCTAGTGTTCTTGTTTTTACTCATAGGTCAGATTTTTGGCCCCTTTCATCATTTGTTTGCCCTTTTCTGCATTTTTATTGCTTCATAATATCCTTTTTAAAATGTGTAACCAGAACTGCACACAGTACTGCAGAGGCAAACATATCATAGACTTACATAAGGTAATTATACATAAGGCAATTGTAATTTTAATCCTTCCTTATCATACAATTATTGTTTTTATAATTTCTGCCACTGAATCCATATCATTATTGAGCTAATCATTATGACCCTAAGCTTTTTTTGCTCAGTCCCCATCAATAATCAGGTATTTTGCCCCAGTGTGCATTACTTACACTTGCTTAAGCTGAACTGCATTTGCCATTTTGTTGACCATTACTTTAACTAAGGAACAGATATTTTGTCTCAGATCTTTTTAACAAGATTGAAAAAAAGAAAGGAAAAAAAGTTCGGGTCTGGATGGGGAGGAACAGACTTCAACTCAACCCCGACAAGACTGAGTGGCTGTACATACCGGCATCCCGGGATATTCAGAACATTCCATCTCTTTCTATGGGGGGGTGAACTATTACCCCCCGTAGATAGGGCCCGAACTTGGGAGTCCTCCTAGATTCACGGCTTACTTTGGAAGACCATATAGTGGCTGTGACTAGGGGGGCCTTCGCCCAGGTTCCTCTGGTGCGCCAGTTGCGGCCCTATCTAGACCGGGATGCCTTATGTACAGTCACTCATGTGCTCATGACCTCTCGCCTTGACTACTGCAACACTCTCTACATGGGGCTGCCCTTGAAGACCACTCGGAGGCTCCAACTGGTACAGAATGCAGCCGCGAGAGTTGTGTTGGGAGTCTCCCGATATTCCCATATTACACCTCTGCTCCGTGAGCTGCATTGGTGACCAGTTGTCTTCCGGGTGAGATTCAAGGTATTAGTAATGGTGTTTAAGGCCCTACATGGCATGGGTCCGGAGTACCTTAGGGAGCACTTGCTGCCGGCATCAACTTCCCTCCGCCCTGTGCGCTCCCACAGAGAGGGCCTCCTCAGGGTACCGCCGATCAGAGAATGTCGATTGGTGGCCCCCAGGGGGAGGTCCTTCTCTGTGGGTGCCCCGGAGATATAGAATCAGTTGCCGGTTGAGCTCCGGATGGCGCCTGACCTTCGCTCCTTCCATCGCGATCTGAAGACACTCTTATTTGAACAATCCGGCCTGGCCTGATGGGGGATGGGTCGTTATTTTAATATATGTATTTATTGTTTTTAGTTGGGCATATGTTTAATTCTTTTTTAACTTTTGTATTTTTGTATTGTTATATATTTGCCCTGTTCACCGCCCTGAGTCCTTCGGGAGAAGGGCGATATATAAATAAAATTATTATTATTATTATTATTATTACTCCACTGACTTTATATCTCATTGGAACTTTATGTATTTATTTTAAGCATCCTCTATGGACAGTATCAAATTAAGCATCAAAACTGCCCAATAAAAAATTTCCTCTGATATAAACTTAGTCATAGATCATTTGAAAATAAGGGAATAAGAAGTAGCCTCTTAAATGTGCACTTTAAACCAGTTTTAGCATTCTTTCTGAGAGTCGTTGAGGCCACTTGGGGGTATATCTGTTCCCTCAGGGTCACCTGAATAGTGCAAATGGATGTGGAACCTTCTTGGAACTGCTGAAAGGACTGTGTTGTAAACACAGTCAGAACTGAAAAAGCTGAAGAAACTTCTTGGATGAGAAATGAAATGTCTCATCCAAGTGGCCTCAACGACTCTCAGAAAGAGTGCTAATAACCAGATGTCTGCAATCCTTCCATTCTCCATCATTCAGTCAGAACTGAAGAAGTGAAACATCTTCAAGGAAAAGCAAAGAAAGTCCAGTTGCCCTTGAAAAAGTATGTGTGGACCTACCTTCTTCTCTTCTCCTCACAGTTTCAGATTTATCTTAAAGTAAATATCCTCACTGTAACCAACGTATTATTTTTTACTAACTGGTGGGATTTTGTTCACCATTTTATGATGGAGTTGTGTGTATGTGTGTGCGTGTGTGTGTGTGTGTGTGTGTAGGGATTCAAAGAATGCTATTCATTTCAGGTTCATAATTCCAGTTTGAGAGCCACTTAATTCAAAATCAACCACTTAAGGATTTGATCAAAAGATCCATCTATCAGTTGTAATGGGAACACATCAGAAAGCCTAAAGCTGTTCTGTTGTTGGAAGAGAAGAATAAAAATAGGATAGTAACAATACAAGTTAAAGTACACTTAAGGATTCTGTTGGTATCCTTAAGGCTTTTATCAAATATTCCCTCTACATCTCTTTTATGGCAAGGATGAGGGAAGTACATCACAGCTATCTCAGAACTGTTCATCTAGGAATCTATATACAAAAAGTGCTGAACTAATGCCAGAAGCATCATATTCCAGCTTCACATTTTTATTCTATTTTCCACCTATTTTTCCAGAGTGTAACTTTTGCTTATAATACCAAAGAATACCAACTGGTATGGTGCAGCTTGGTTGCAATTAAAATTAACATTGGAGACTGATGAACATGGCCCTTTTTGGACTGGATCTATCTTTACTGCATTTGATACAGCACTAGATTGAAGAACTTTGCTTCTTATGGACCAGCCTCAGCTTTGTTAAAGTATGGCTTTATGTTAGTTACTTGGTTGTCTGAGATAAGATAGGCTGGTTGGAAGAGGGAGATGCAACAGTGGCACCGGAGTAGATGACCCTCAGAACTTTCCAACTCTATAATTTAGTGAAAAGTAAAGTCTGTTTTAGATTTGAGTCCATATTCAATTTGGTTTTGAGCTGACATAAGAGACTATTGACATAAGAGTGTATTGATAGGGCCAGAACATAAATCTTACATTTCATTAGCACATGAGACAGCAAAGTTAAGGATGAGAGCTGAAGCCCAAAGGAGTGTTGACCTTGCCATTCTAGAGAGATATAATAGCAAGATGGTAAAATCTTCTCAACTACTCTTCTCAATGTCAGACAACCCACATCCTCTTTGCATTCTCCATATATGAAGTTGCAGCATCAGAGATTATTTAAATTTATATTTCCAGATATAGCAGAAAAGTCATACATCCATCAGATTAGATTTACCATTTCAAAGCCAATCTCTCCCATGACTCTGATTCAATGGCTGATTCAAGAGAAGCTTCAACAAATCAAATTTGAAGCTTTGAAGCTTTACACAACTCTACTAAGCAGAATCTTAATATTTGTTTGATCCTGTTTGAAGACTGAGGGCAGATAAACCAATATATCAATCTTTTCCTATTCTGAGCATGAGAATAAACTATATATTAAAGATCTCATGGACATAGAGAGTGGTACCACTAGGTGTTTGGAACTCTGAAAATTCTACTATTTTGCCCTTTCATTATTTCAGAAGGGAGGGAGAGAGGGAGGGAGGGAGGGAAGGAAAGAAAGAAAGAAAGAAAGAAAGAAAGAAAGAAAGAAAGAAAGAAAGAAAGAAAGAAAGAAAGAAAGAAA
>JAKJMR010000837.1:24290-34689 GCA_024449315.1 Daboia siamensis
AAAGAAAGAAAGAAAGAAAGAAAGAAAGAAAGAAAGAAAGAAAGAAAATCAAAGGCTGTGCATTTTTTTCACAAGTTCTCAAAATCTGTTATCAAAATGAGTAAGTAAATAGTTATTTGCCTCCAGAGAGATTAATATTTGTTGGTTTGATTTCTCAATCAAGAAAGACTCTGATGACTTCCCAAAGCAGATTTGAACAGAGTTTTACACCATAAAGAGTTCTAGGGTGACTCATCAAGTTCAAAGTATTCCTCCCATAATTAAAAAAAGAAAGTCTTTCAAGAACCTTGAAAAAGAAGAATATCATAGAATATTGATTAAAGGGCATCTTTCTTTTGTATCAGTGAAATTAAAAATGTAGGAAATGGCATTTAGCTAGAAAAAAAAAGACCTAAAAACACACAGTAGGAATTCCTAACACAGTACCATGGTCTTTCCAAATAGACCATTGGGAGATAACATACATATGTGTATTTTAAATGTACTTTTTCTTAGGATTTGATTAATTTCACTCTCTTTCTAATTATTTGTCATTATCCTTTTTTAATGCTTGCTCTTTGGAAGTTTCTCTCTTTTGGGTTTGTAGTGGGTCTGCTGTATTTTATGCATTCTTATCTTTATTATTTTGTTGAGCACTGATTAATTTTTTTTTTTGGGTTTGTAGTGGGTCTGCTGTATTTTATGCATTCTTATCTTTATTATTTTGTTGAGCACTGATTAATTTTTTTTAAAAAAATTAAACATTATCTAACCAAATCTCATTAAGCAACAATGTCATTGCTCTTCAGCCTTTGTAATGGGCCAAAACAGCAGAAGATTATAATGACCAACCAATGCCAAAATTGAGGAGGGACTAATGGACTTTGGGTCGCATTCACTTTGCCTTGGCTCTATCTGTATGAAAAACAGGACAATAAAGAGAAAATAAGCATAGTGCTTGAGTGGAGACAACATACAAATTTGGGATAATTTTTTTCCCTACTTTGCTTTTCCACATTTCTTTCCAGTCAACTAACAAGCTTGTCATAGTGACTAAACTTTGGGACATTCAAATGAATGTTTATGTTTGATTTTTTACAAAGTTGCTTATATGGCCTATTGGACTAGATTAAAATGAGGTGAATAGACTTCCAGTTCCTGTTTTTCAGCGGAGCAGTTGGACGATTCGGGATGCCGAATCCTTCAGCTGAAATTTCTTTTTGGAGGGGACCCTAAGGGGCCAGAACCCACCCTGAAGGGGTGGAATAAAGGAAGGAAATCCCAGGGATTTAGGAGAGATTGCAGTCTCTCCGAACAGTCCAGGAGAATCCTCCCATAAACCGACAGAAGAAAAGGCTGGCTAACTCCATGTCCAGCCATAGCTGAAAACAAACGGAAGTCATAAGCTTTTAAACTAAGCAGATCTTAAACAGCATGCTTGAATCTGGGTAAGAATATTGATTTTTTCTATCCTACTATTTTCCTGAAGAAGAAAGTCCCCAAAATAAGAGATCTCCAAAGAAGGAAAGGGGGAGGGGGCACTTTGTTTAGTGGTGAAACTTACCCTTTAGAGAAAGAAAAGGACTAGAAAAACCTGAAAAATGAGCAAATTCTGACACCTGCTGGTGGATGAGGATTTTTTTTCTGATCCTCAAAGTTTTTAGAAAATGCAGCTGTGTAAACAAAGTGAGAATAACAAAGCTGAAGCAATGAATACTTCACAAAAGGAAACATATGATAAGCGACAACAATTTCAAAGGACAATGATTTTAAATTACATAGAAATCCAGAATAACTTTGAGAGCATGAATCAACTTATTTCCAATTTAATTTCACTCCAAGAAATCTCCCATAAAAATACAGTAGAGGTGACTGAACAAAATTCTGAGGATAGAGACTTAAAGATGGAACCATATAAAATGATCACTTCACAAAAGGAAACATATGATAAGCGGCAAAAATTTCAAAGGACAATGACTTTAAACTACAAGGAAATGCAGAATAACCTTGAGAGCATAAATCAATTTATTTTCAACTTAATTTCACTCCAAGAAATTTTTCAGGAAAATACAGTAGGGATGACTAAACATAATTCTGAGAATAGAGACTTGAAGATGGAACCATATAAAATAAAAAAATATGATTTAATCCAAATGGGAAATATTTTAACACGTCTAAACAATTTTGAAGATAAGGAAAAGAATGAGAAAAAAAATCCTTACAGGGAAACAAATGATGCAGCAAAATATATTGATTAAGAAAGGCAATGGCCAGAGAAAAAAAGACTAAAATGGAAATTCAGCAAAAAAAGATGGAGCTTATCAGAAAGAATACTTAAAAAAGAAATATTTGTTTGAATATGGCTAAAGAATTGGAAAAAGTTTGAAATATACTACCCTTAGAGGGATGATTTTTTTCTTCTTTCCCTTAACTAATATAATTTTTTTTCCTTCTGAAAAAAGTTGAAATGATTTAAACAAAAGCAAATGTTTTAGTTATTTAAATGTGACGATAAGAAAAGCATAAAAAATGTGTTTTCAATGAGAGTTAAAGGATTAGATGATTAGAACTATTGAATGGAATGCTTAAAGTTTAAATAGATTAAATAGCTATGGTCAAAAAGAATAAGAAATTGAGAGAATAAATATATATTAAATTAGGAGGGATACATATTTTAAGTTATATGTTATTTTTTGTATCTCAGTGCTCTTGACTATTTGTCTTGTTTCCCTTTTCTTTCTTTTTCTTTTTTCTTCTTTTTTGTCTCTCTCTTTTCTTTTCTTTTCTCTTTCTACTTTTTCACTTATTGATTAAGAAATATAAAAGCATGAGAGGGTTTATATGGAAAAAATAGAATTAAATCCACCAATGTAAATATAGTTAAATGTTGAAAAGATTGCCACTTGTAAGAATATTTAGAATTTGGGTGGAGAAATAAGCTGAAATAAACAAAGTAACAGGATTTATGATAAGGCAACCAAAATGACAAATAGGATTATTGAAACTATATACTTAATTGTGGTTAATTAAAATAATGAGAATCATCTTAATCTAAAGTTTTGCAAAGAAAGATACTTTGTGGAAAGGGGAAATCAAATGACATTAACATATGGAATATAGATTATAGAAACTAATTGTTAGGGACTGTTTTATAAATGTTTACAAATTACTGAATGACTTATGTTAAAAAATTCTAATAAAATATTGATACAAAAAATAAAATAAAATGAGGTGGACAATTATGGTTCTGAGTATTGTAGAAATCCAGCTGTTCTGTTCACATGTTGACTTAACCTTGCCAACATTTGGGATCTAAAGTATTTGAAGTGCAAAACTTGACAACCAATAAATGTTAGCAAAGAGATACAGAAATCTTAAGCTGCCATCTAATACTTGTCTCAATTTTTACAAATGGGAGTTTTGCATTGTGTTACCTGATAGTTTTAATCAGCACTTTTTTTGTAAAAGAAAAAGGTGCCGGAACTCACACGTGTCATACAATCCGCCTTGCCTACCCTATAAGGTTCCATCCAAAAAAGGTGCTGGAACTCCGTTCTGAGCGTTCTATGACAAAAAAAACCCTGGTTTTAATATTTCTGTTGTTTTATTGAGTAATCTGGTTTAATTAACTGAACCACAGCCCATTTCCAATTAGATGTCTTTGTTATCCCTCCAAAAGTTAGATATCTAAGAGGAAAATAGTAACAATGATTCTACTGTATTGAGATTATTTAAAGTAAGGAAAGCATTTTATTCCATAATTAATGAGCCTAAAATGGTATCATGTTTTATAGGTCACACACACTTCCACCCTTCCTAGCAAACATCCAATGAACATTGATCCAAATTGTCCACACCTCCCTTTGTACTAGCCACTAAAACTTGGGGGGTAGGGAAACAAAGCAAAGGAAAAAAGCACAGTTCTATTGGATAAGAATACAACTGAGATCAATCGCATAAAACCAATCACTGGTTGCAGCTGCCATGGTTTGGAAAGTGACCAAGTCAGCAGCTTCCCAAGTTGTGCTGGGATCCTTTTTCTCCTTCCCTTTCCCAACATTCATCAGTTTGTGGAAGAGTAAGAATTTTCTTTGCCACTGGAAGTTTGGTGGTGGATGGAAATGCCTGAACCCCCAAAACATTTTTAAGGATAAGGCACAATTAAGAGTTTAAGCTGACAATTGTTGAGGCAGCCAAAATCATCTTTGTATTCATTATCAATAGATGTACTTTTCTCCAAATTGTAGACAACTGCTTCTTCTTTTGTACAAATGCTTTCACTGCTGGCAAAGCTGCCTTTTTGGCTGTGCTTAAGGAAACCCCTGAAGCAGCCCTTTTCATTACGGCATTGAGTCACATTCAATGAAGCACCTGTTGGTTTGCCCATGAGGATATTGTAATGGCTTCTGTTCTGGGCCATCTTTATTACAATCCTTCAGTCAGCAAGTCAGTCCCTAAAGGATAGTTTAGATCACACATAAAATCTGCAAGATTAATGATAACTGAATGTACATGTCTGTACAAGCACCTAATATGTATGCAAGCAGATGCAAATTGTGTAATCATCACATGTGATTATCTTTAGGGAAAGTCAGATGTTTTTTCTATATAGAAACATCTTTCTTTTGTAATGTATCAAGCAGAACTTGATTACTGTATGAATTTATTCTTTTGAACAAGATAGCAAATAAAGCATTTGCTTCATTAGAAGGCATCCCCAGCACTGACCAAACCTGTGCTTTCTGTGGTCCAAATAAATCCAAATATGTTCAGCAGAGTTTCTTTCCAGTTTTGTGTTCATAAAAATCCAAACATCTAGGATTATTTTTTTTTATTAGACTGGAGCAAACCCATCACATAGTCAGAAACTTTGTTTATCTGACTATGCTCCTGTTTGCCTCTCTTATTTACTGTATTATATAAAACTGGTTCCTGTTGGCGTCTTTGACTCCATTTGGACACCAGCTGCACAATTCCTTGACAGAATCACTGCAGTTGTTAACTTAATAACACATTTGTTAAGTGAATCTGGCTTTCTCATTGACTTCGCTTGACAGAAAGTCACAAAAGGTGAGCACATGACTCTGAGACACCGCAACTATCATAAATACATGCCAGTTGCCAAGTGTCCAAATTTTGATCGTGTGATCATGGGAATGTTGCAATGGTTGTAAATGTGAAAAATGTTCCTAAGTCACTTTTTTCAGTGCTGTTATAACTTTGAACAGTTACTAAATGAATGGTTGTAAGGCGAGAACTACCTGTATTTTATTTAATTATTTTTTCAATTTTGCATAGACGATCACCTCATATACCTGACTCACATGTCAAAAAAGAGAAAACAAATAATAACAAAAACCATTCAAAAAATTAAAACAAGTAAAATACAATTTGTGGGAGAGTGCCAACCATATCTCACATAACCATTCTGTAGGTCCATACCTCCATTAGATCTCCAGGCATAATGGCAGAGTCAACTCATTCAGGTGTTCCAAGAAGCCAATAAGGCCAGGGCCAATCTGATCTCTAAGGAGAGATGCCCCAAACATCCTTTTTAAAAGACAACAGGACTTTCTTAGTTTTTTTTCCCTTGAAAACATCTCAATTCTCATCCAAGAAGCTTTTTCTGTTCTGACTGAATGCTGGGGAATGGAAAGATTCATATTCCTTGCAGTCATCTGGTCATTAGCACTCTGAAGGTCAGTTGCTAGCTCTCTGAGATCAGTGAGACTGCTTGGGGGTTTATCTGTACCCTCGGGGTCATCTGAATCAGAGTGCAAATGGGTGTGGAACCTTCTTGGTACTACTGACCTGGATGATTGAGAATCTCCATAGACATACAAGGGGAGATGTTCCAAAGGGCAGGCACCATGATAGAAAAGACTCTCTTCCTGGATTCCATCAGATGACACTCTTAATGGATGGGATATGGGATACCTGCTGGTCTGGAAAGATTTAATTGGGAAGAGGCAATCCCTCCAACAGCCTGGCTCTATACCATGTTTTGAATTAACCTCAGAAGCAAATTGGCAACCAATGCCAACCCAATCTAGGTGCACATATAATTGTCCATGTCACCAGTGCAGCTTCTGGATGCTCCTTAAAGATAGACCCACCTGGAGTGCATTACAGTAATCCATTTAGGAGATGATCTTGGAAAAAGTGACTAAGAGTAGAGTAGTGTAAATCTGGTGAAGAAGGCTGTGTGAATTGTTTAAGGTATGTAACTGAAAACCGAACCTGTGCTATTTCCTATTCAGTGGAAAGATAGCAAGGATAAATGGAAAATCTATGAAGAGCTTCAGTTTTAAAGGTGCCTGGGCAAAGGATGTTTGGTAAAATTCTGATTGAAAAGGTGATACAAGATGACTATAGAAAAATTTGGCAACTGTTGTGGGGCTTAATGACAGGCAGGGAAGTGGAGGCTTAATTTTTGATTTACATGCCATTGAGGAACTGTTATGAACATGAGTTATATTTCCTCTTCTTTTATCATATGGCTTTATTTTCTTTTGCTTACATATTTTTCCCAGTTAGCATAACACTGCTGTCCCCAAATGAATAACATGATGACTGCATATGTGTATACAATAAAGCTCAGTTCTGTGTCAAGGTCAATTCCCTAGTAAGTACATTTCAAATTGCATCTTTAAAGGAACAATTAATTGTAGCTTTTCTCCAATACTCTGTTCCTTACTGGAGGAAAAAAAATGCCTTTTCTTTGTTATTTAATGTACTTCAGCAAAAGTCAGCTGTTAATTAATACAAGGTGGAAAAATAGTCTCTATTAGTAGTAATGTGTTTTGAAGTCATTTCATATTAGCAAATTCTTTATTTAACTTGAGATTGGAAGGTGAAAAAAAGACCAGTACTAATAGATTTCAGCAGTTGCTATAGTAACAAGGTAGCCAATAGAACCCCCCGAATATATCCTTTGTGACTCAAAATGAATTTGTTTACCTTAATTTCACCACATTCACTGAGTGAAGTAACTCCCACAATCCCACAACCCAATCTTCAACAGCTGGCTGTTGTGTTGCTCAAGCGTGGTATTGCTCAGGGTTATTTTTTTCAAGATGTATAAAACTGTCCTTAATTTTCATGCAAATTAAAGAAAATTCTGAATCTGATTGATAATAATTCAATATTTTAACAATTGGGAGAGTCAACTGGATCCTTTTAAGTGTTTATCTTTCAGCAAAGCCCTAAATCTGGGCTAATAAAGCCCACTTGGTATGTTTACATAACAACCCTAAGCCAACAAGCCATATTATGACTTAACTAGGGCTACAGTATCTGGGCTGCAAGAATCCAACAAAAGAGTCATTGTGATTGCTAATGAAATTCTGCAACATGAAGTGCTCCGGTTCAATATGCTCCATTCCTTTGGCCTCCTTCCTGGTTTCCTGTTTGGAATGCTAAGGACAGTTTGCATTCTGCATCCAGTGCTCAGTCTTCACAGTTTAATTCTGTTTTTCTTTCTCTTTTGCATTTAATCCTTTACCTTTTTTTGTAGTTCTGCAAACTTGTTCTGTTTCCCTGAGCCTCATTGAGAGCAACTGCTTTGTTTCCAGAATGACTGGCCTTAAAAACAAGGGGGAGAACTTTTTCATCTCAGCCTTAATCATTTTTCTTTCTTCCATTCAATCGTGCCTGATACTTAGAGGCTGCCTGGACATGTCCCTGCAGTTTTCCTGGAAAGGTTTGTAGAAGTGATTTTCCATTGTCTCTTTCCCAGGGCTGAGAAAAAGTGACTGGCCCAAGTGATCCAGCTAGCTTTGTGCCTAAGAGGAGGGGAAGGGACAAGAACTCAACAACTCCCATTTCTAGCTTGATGCCTGAATAACTACGCTAAACTGACTCTCAATAATGGCTTAATGTATAACAATTAGTAGTTGATGCTTGGCATCCAGTAAAAAAGTCACAGTGATGTTAAAATGCCATTGCACACATCACGATGGAAACTTCATTTCTGACGCTAAAACTGAAAAACGTGATTTCATGAGGTCATGCAATGCCCATCGCTTGCTCCCCTCCCTCCCCCACCACAAATATTCTCATACAGATTTTCATATTCATGGAATGGAGAATTGTTTTCAAGGGGATTTGTAAAAGTCTGTGTTTCAGAAGCCTGTGAAAAAATGGCCACCTTACAGAGACAAAAAAGAAGGCAACCAACTAATACCATCGAGTCCACATCAGCAATGGTAATGGATCAAGCAATGCAATTTGGCCCAGGGTCTGCTTTGTTTGGCTGAATCCAATGACAATAATGTCTCCAGTAAAACCTCAGAGACCGTAACATAATCAGAGCATTCAGTTTGATCATTAGAAGTCCCTCAATGGGACTTCTACAGCCCACTTAAACAGCAGAACCACTTTCTACAAGGGATTAAGCTTTGGCCCCCTAAACTGGAACAGCATTTAATAGCCACAGTTTTTCTCATTATTGCAATTCTGGGACTTGGGATAAAATGCCATTCATGAACCAAACATTCTTAAAGGAATAAAAAGCATTTATGATTTGTTATATAGGCACTTGGGTTTTCCATCATGTTACCTGCAAGACCATTTATGCAAGGAACTTTCTGTGAATTGTTCTCCACTGAGACCAAGTATTTATTGTTCCTATTGTTCATCTTCCCAGCTCAAGTGTGGATTTTTTTTTCTAGAATGGTACTTTTTTTACAATGGAAAATCAGTTATTTCTAACTATAAATTGAATTCTGAAGTGCTTTGTAGCTGTTTAAGGGTATGTGTTGGAAAAAGTTACACAAAAATGTTGCCTATTAGGAGCAATAGATCATGACTTTTTAGTACTTTCGCTTGATCATCTTTTCTTCAAATATTGGATAAGTGAGCCACTTCTCCATGGCTCAAGAAAAGGTTAATTTTATTTTTTCCTTTTTTTCTACATAGAAACATTTTTCACTTTTCTTCAGAAGTAGAATGTTAGAATGGGGCAGCAAGCTATCATCCTGTCTTTGCTAAACAAAATTTTTTATCAGTGGCCTTAATCTCAGAGATCTGCATGTTGGCCTAAACATTTGCAGAAGGAAAGCCAAACTCTGTTTTATGAAGTCTACCTTGTTTCAAATCTCTCTAGCTGGCTGCAGGAAATCCTCTGTTGCCATTGAATGGCCATCTGGATTTTTCAGGTCCAGATCTGGTTTTATAGTGGAAGTGGATGCAAGTTGGGGGGGATGCAGATTGGGGGCTGCACAATGCCACAAAGCAGGTTTCCCATTTTTTTTCTTGGATTTGATGATATGAGTTACCATTCTCTGTTTTCACAATTAGTCAAGCCTATTTAAAGGAGATCACCATAGGATAGGGTTTGTCCATCCTCGCCTTATTTTCTCTGGAGGTAAAAATCTAATAACTAAATACATAAATAATTGCAGTTGCAATACATTTTAATACTCAAGTTTAATATCTCAGTTTAGTAGGAAATGGGCTTTGCTAACATCCCTTAAATCTGAAGTTTGTTTGGAATGGTATAGGGTTTCCTCTCGAGCAGGGGGTTGGATTAGGTCCAAGGTCCCTTCCAACTGGTTTATTCAGTTGTTCTTTTTGTTTTTTGGATGTTTTTTTTCATTCCTGAAGATTGACCACAGGCCAAACAATAACAACAACAATCATCATCACAACCATCATCATATTTTGAAGAATGAAGTACCCATAAAGACAGTCCTCTAATTCTGGGTATTAGTCTTAGGGACTCTTTTTTCTTCAGCTGCTCTTTTAGGATTGGTCAAGCCAGGAGTGGGGAAAAGAAATCACTGCTACTGCAGTATCTTTCCCATGAATCCCCCATCTACTCAATCAATCCAACTTCCAAGGGCCTCCGTTCTTCCATTCCCCTTTAGCTGCCCATCCTTTCATAGGCTCAACTTTCTTCCTTTAACTTAACCATCAGGGCTGGCTCACTCATCTACATGCATGTTCTTCCTGGGCCCATGTGCTTCTTCTCTCCAGGACCCAAACATGAAGCAGGAGCAAGCATATACCCATTCAGGGAGCAAACAATACAATGCAATACAATAACAGAGTTGGAAGGATCTTAGAGGTTTTCTAGTCCAACCTCCTGCTCAGGCAGGAAACTCTGGCCTATACCATTACACACAAATGGCTGTCCAGTCTCTTCTTAAAAACTTCCAGTGTTCGAGCAGTCACAGCTTCTGGAGGCAGGTTGTTCCACTGATTAATTGTTCTAACTGTCAGGAAATTTTTCCTTAGTTCTAGGTTGCTTCTCTCCTTGATGAGTTTCCATCTGTTGCTTCTCATCCTGCCTTCAGGTGCTTTGGAGAATAGCTTGACTCCCTCTTCTTTGTGGCAGCCCCTGAGATATTGGAACACTGCTATCATGTCACCCCTCACTCTTCTCTTCGTTAAACTACACATACCCAATTCCAGCAAC
>JAKJMR010000837.1:35089-111866 GCA_024449315.1 Daboia siamensis
AAGAGGGAGTCAAGCTATTCTCCAAAGCACCTGAAAGCAGGACAAGAAGCAACGGATGGAAACTAGTCAAGGAGAGAAGCAACCTAGAACTAAGGAGAAACTTCCTGACAGTTAGAACAATTAACCAGTGGAACAACCTGCCTCCAGAGGTGGTGAATGCTCCAACACTGGAGGTTTTTAAGAAGAGACTGGACAGCCATTTGCCTGAAATGGTATAAGGTTTCCTGCCTGAGCAGGGGGTTGGACTAGATGACCTCCAAGGTCCCTTCCAACTTATTATTATTATTATTATTATTATTATTATTATTATTATTAGTATTAGTATTAGTATTAGTATTAGTATTAGTATTAGTATTAGTATTATTACTTTTAATAGCTAGTTAACTGAAAGATGTTCTTTTTCCGTCCAATTTCATCTAGAAGATAGGGCATGCTGCAGATCCCTTCAACCAAAGAGGGTTGGTGGTGGAGACTAAAAGACAGGCCTTTTCTGCAGTAGCCCCTGCTCTGTGGAATATCCTTCCCCTTGGAGATTAGAATGGCCCCAACTCTTTTGGCCTTTCATAAGGCTGTGTCCTCAAGCCTGAGGTACTAAATGTGTTAAGGGCCCAGTTTCTTGGCTTTACTGTTAATCCATTACCTCAGCTGCTATATATATATATTTATTTTGATTGTTTTTCTTTTATATTGAGCTTTTTTTTTGTTTTTAAAACGTTTTTTATTGTTTTAACTGTTTTTATACGTTTGGAATTATAAGCTGCCTAGAGTCATATATTGAGATGAGCAGCTATAGAAACTGAATAAATAGATAAACTATCCAGTTTCATTCAGGAAATCTATAACCACCCCCTTACAATTCACAGGGAGGCCCATGATCTCTGATTAATACTGATGTACCCCTTCCTGTGAGGGATGCGGTGGCTCAGTAGGTTAAGACGCTGAGCTTGTCGATCAGAAGGTTGGCAGTTTGGCGGGTCGAATCCCGAGTGCCGCGTAGCAGAGTGAGCGCCTGTTACTTGTCCCAGCTTCTGCCCACCTAGCAGTTTGAAAGCACGTAAAAATGCAAGTAGAAAAATAGGGACCACTACGGTGGGAAGGTAACAGCGTTCCGTGCACCTTTGGCATCTAGTCATGCCGGCCACATGACCACGGAGTCGTCCTCGGACAAGCGCTGGCTCTTCGGCTTTGAAACGGAGATGAGCACCGGCCCCTAGAGTCGGAAACGACTAGCACGCATGTGTGGGGGAACCTTTACCCTTACCTTACCCCTTCCTGTATCACTGGAATTTTTCCTGAGTTTAAGTTCCTTTCCCACAGAGATAGTCCAGACCAAACCTCTTCAGCTTTTTAATTTATCTCACTTCTTACATATCCGCTAAGAATAAGCCATCTGTAACTTTGAACTTTTACAGAACTAAAAAAAAAATGCAAACTCATGAACAGTATATCTACTGATACAATGAACTTTAAATGACAGTAAACTGTTGAATAAATAGTATCATAATAACTCCCCTCTACATTTTCATTCAGTTGTGCTACACTTTGCACAAAGCCTAATGCCTTCTCTCTCTCTCTCTCTCTCTCCTCCTTATATAAATCTTTAGGACTGGCAGTTGATTAAACCTGAAGTCAGCATGTGTCACATAAGTTTGCGTAGCAACCTGCAATCTGGCCTAACAACTTCAATTCATCCTGGCCATTTTTACTGCAACCACTAGATGCACAAAGTCATAATAGCTAGTAACTATCGATTGCCTTACTCTCTATGTTTCAAGTTGTCTTCAGTAACAAGGTGCCTAATTGCAATTGCTCTAAGCCTTTTCTGTGCATTTTTCGATGAAACAGAATTTCTACCTACATGCATTTCTACCAATTAGTAAAAATTTCTCTAAATATGTGGAAAAATATATTCTGCAATGAAATTGATTAAAAGCAGGTTAATCAGCTGCCTTTAATTTGTCTTTTAGTATAGCAATCCTCTATATATGTTTGCTTGAAGATAAATCTGAAGAGTTTCAGTGAAAGCATGCAGAGAATTGCTATTGAAGTATTTCTTTTCCATCTCTTTTTTTAAATTCAAAGGCAAGAAAAGCCACAGAAACAGATCCTTTCCTTCTCTGGCTCCAGACTGTTCCATAAGGATATATTCTGCAAAAGGCTGTGTGTGAGTTCTTTCTTTCCCAGTTTTGATAGCTGAACTGAAGCATCAGAGAGTTAGGAGACAACCACAACTGTTACTGTTTGCTTTGCCATGGCAGAAAGCAAAAAGAAAGTCAAAGTATTGTGGAAGTTAACGTTGCTTGTTGTACTTGTGTTCTTTTTAGTGAATTCTTGACACATACTCAAGAGCAAGTTCTAAATTAAAACTCTTTATTATACAGCAATTTTAGATTCAACAATCTCATTGTTCTCCATCTTGTCTCTTTTTCCACTCCTCTCCTAAATTCTTACTCATCCTGTCTGCTTTAGCATATCCTAAAATGTGGAATACTACATTATGCTGCTTCTCACAATGCCAGATGTAAAAATGCTATACGTTCAATGTCAAATACTTTTAAAAAAGAACCACAGAATGAGGGCCAAGGCAGAGGTTGGCAATGGCTGCCCACAGAATAAATCCCACGGCCAGGTACTTAAGATAGAACACCCTTGGAAACTTGAAGCCTCATCTTTTGAGATTTACATTTTAGGAAGACAAATGAATTTCCTAATAAAAATAGGTACAGACAAAATGTCCAGCTTTGAAAAAGGGAGAACAGTGAATCAAAGGCAGCAGGGCCTGCTCATAGGTTACAAAGTAGGCTGGAAAAGAAACAAAGGTGGCTGCTTGATTTTGTGTCCTCCATCTGTTGCTGTCTCATGAGAGCATCTTCCTTTACTGCTGGGTGCACAGAAGCACTTTAGCGGCTTTTAGGATGAAAGGTGTAATTTAACTGAAAGCAATTTCTCTTTTCTATGGCTTTCTCATTATAATCATGCTTGGGTCTAAAAAGGCTGCCTGCTAGATATATAGAATTTTTACCTAATGTTTTCTAGTATTCTCTCAGCCGAGTGGAGTAAGGGGGAGTTCTGTTCAGAAAGGCTACAGAGTGGCATTGTTTTCTGATGACTGTATTATGATTGCTAATTTCTTACTTCTAGCAAACAAAATAGAAAATAAAAAAACTAATGAGTTTGGAGGCTTATCCACTATGGTTACCAGTGACAAACACAATTGCTTTAAATCCTATCCTAGTTTTGAAAGGGCTATAAGCTGAAATACATATTCACAAAGTAACCTTTGTCAGCTGTTTCTTCAGGATGAAGGGAGAACCAAAGCTTCTTAGATACAAGGGTTATCTAGAAGCAAAATCAAGATGGAGATCTGCAATCATAGTCAAGAGTTCAGTGTTAAAATCTTTTTTCCCCAAGGGAAACCAAGCCACAGGCTAAGGATTGTTTGGCAGGGTGGAGCTGAGTAAATGACAGTGAGGGCCACCTAAGGCTGGCCTTGTTGTTGAAAGAATAAAACTATGCTTGCTGCTGATCCAAGTGAAAATGATGAATTTGGAGTGGAGAAATAAATAATCCTTTATTGAAACTTAGAAAATGTTTCTCAATACATGAGGATAAAGACATTTTATATAAATGTATGTTGTGGTTTTTACTACATAAATACCATGAAGACAATGAAAACTCATAAAGAAACAACAATACATTCTGAATGAAAGTAGCATTCACACCATGTACTGTTGAAGGCTTCATGTTCATGTTTATGCTCATCACAGTGTTCACCTCAGGATAAAACTGTATTTTTTATTTATTTTATTTTATTTTATTATATTTATATACCGCCCTTCTCCCGAAGGACTCAGGGCGGTGAACAGAGCACACATAAATACAAGATATAAAAGTTAAAAAGAATTAAATAGAGCCCGAACTAAAACAATATATAATGATTTAAAAAACCTCAGTAAAAATCCCAACCCATCCCCCATCAGGCCAGGCCGGCTTGTTCAAATAGAAAGGTCTTCAGATCGCGTCGGAAGGAGCGAAGGTCAGGCGCCGTCCGGAGCTCAACCGGTAACTCATTCCATAAAGCCGGGGCGCCCACAGAGAAGGCCCTCCCCCTGGGGGCCACCAGCCGACATTCTCTGACCGGCGGCACCCTGAGGAGGCCCTCTCTGTGGGAACGCACTGGGCGGAGGGAAGTTGACGCCGGCAGCAGGTGATCCCCGAGGTACTCTGGACCCATGCCATGTAGGGCCTTAAAAACCATCACCAAAACCTTGAACCTCACTCGGAAGACAACTGGTAACCAATGCAGCTCGCGGAGCAGAGATGTAACATGGGAGTATCGGGAAACTCCCAAGACAACTCTCGCGGCTGCATTCTGTACCAGCTGGAGCCTCCGAGTGGTCTTCAAGGGAAGCCCCATGTAGAGAGCGTTGCAGTAGTCCAGACGAGAGATCACGAGCGCATGAGTGACCGTACACAGGGCATCCCGGTCTAGATAGGGCCGCAACTGGCGCACCAGGCGAACCTGGGCAAAGACCCCCCTAGTCACCGCCACTATATGATCTTCCAAAGTGAGCCGCGAATCTAGGGGGACCCCCAAGTTGCGAGCCCTGTCTACGGGGGGTAATAGCTCACCCCCCATAGAAAGAGATGGAATATCCTGAATATCTCGGGACGCCGGTATGGACAGCCACTCAGTCTTGTCAGGGTTGAGTTGAAGTCTGTTCCTCCCCATCCAGACCCGGACCGCTTCCAGGCAACGGGACATCACGTCGAGGGCATCACTGGGGTGGTTTGGGGTTGAAATAAAAAGCTGGGTATCATCCGCATACTGATGATACCCAACTCCAAAACTACGAATGATCTCACCCAGCGGTTTCATGTAGATGTTGAACAGGAGAGGCGAGAGGACCGACCCCTGAGGAACTCCACAAACGAGAGACCTCGAGGTCGACCTCTGCCCCCCTGCCAGCACCGACTGCGAGCGTCCCAGGAGAAAGGAGGAGAACCACTGGAGAACTGTGCCTCCCACTCCCAATCCCCTGAGACGCCGCAGCAGGATACCATGGTCGATGGTATCGAAAGCCGCTGAGAGGTCTAATAGGACTAGAACAGAGGAATATCCCCTGTCCCGAGCCCTCCAGAGATCATTCACCAGAGCGACCAATGCCGTCTCCGTGCTGTACCCGGGCCTGAAACCCGATTGTTTCGGGTCTAGATAATCCACTTCATCCAGGACCAGAGGGAGCTGATGCGCCACCACACTCTCAACAACCTTCGCAAGAAAGCGAAGGTTGGAGACCGGATGAAAATTGTTTAACACAGCTGGGTCCAGGACAGGCTTCTTGAGGAGGGGTCTCACCACCGCCTCCTTCAAGACGGCGGGGAAACTACTCTCAGTCAGAGAGGCAGATATAACAGCCTGGAACCAGCCTCGTGTCCCCTCCCGGGCTGCATAAACCAGCCAGGAAGGGCACGGGTCCAATAAACATGTGGTGGAGCTCAACCTCCCCATAATCCTGTCCACTTCCTCAGGGTCACAGAATCAAACTCCTCCCAGATAACATCGACAAGACTGCCCGTGTCCTGATCGTCAGACTCTGCCCAGTTGGAGTCCAGACCGGTCCGAATCCGAGCGATTTTGTCCGTCAGATGTTGACTAAACTCCTCGGCACGACCCTGCAAGGGTTCCTCCCTCACCTCCTGATTAGGGAGGGAGCGGGTCACCCTAAACAGGGCGGCCGGGCGGTTATCTGCGGACGCGATAAGGGCGGAGAAGTAATTAGACCTCGCCGCCCTTATCGCAGCGAGATAAGACCTAATAAAGGTTCTTAATCGCAATCGGTCGGATTCGGATCGGGTGGACCTCCAACAGCTCTCTAGGCCCCGTCTCCAACGCTTCATCTCCCACAGCTCCATGGAAAACCATGGGGCTCGCTGGGATCTGCACCGGGTCAGGGGCCGCAAGGGTACAACTCGGTCAAGTGCCTCAGTGGCTACCCTTTCCCAGGCTTCCACTAAGGCATCTGCCGAGTTGCGAGCTACGGAGGCAGGTGGGGACCCCAGCGCTGCCTGGAACCTATCAGGATCCATTAAGCGCCTGGGGCGGTACCATCTAGTTGGCTCCATACACCCACGGCGGGGGGTGGCAAAACGGAAGACCAACCGCAGGAGATGATGATCGGTCCATGACAGGGGCATAACAATTGGGGAGCCCCCACCAAGATCATCTAACCACCGTCCAGATAAAAAAACCAAGTCAAGGGTGTGGCCTCCCTCATGAGTCGGTCCAAGAATTACTTGCATCAGGTCCATGGTCGTCATGGAAGCCATGAACTCCCGAGCTAACTCAGATGATCCTCCCAGAGATGGTAGATTGAAGTCCCCAAAAACTATAAGTTTGGGGAACTCAACCACCAACCCTGAGAGGATATCGAGCAGCTCAGGCAGGGCTGCTGCTGCGCGATTAGGCGAAAGATACACCAGCAGCAAGCCCAACTGCGCCCCAGGACCACATCTAAAAAAGAGAGACTCACACCCAACTATCTGAGGGACGGTGGTCTCCCGTGGACACAAGGTCTCCCTAATAGCTACCGCCACTCCCCCACCCCTACCTTGAGTCCGAGGCTGGTGTAGCACCCGGAAACCTGGTGGGCAAAGATCAACCAAAGGAACACCACCCTCTGGGCCCAACCAAGTCTCCATGATGCAGGCCAGGTCCGCATGCTCACCCTCAATTAAATCCCGGACAAGGGGAGCCTTATTAGCGACGGACCTGGCATTCAGGTACACCAGCCGGAGCTCAGGCGGCTGCACATCCTCGCTCCCAGGACCTCGGGGAAGAAACAGAGAATCGGAGCGCCTCACCGCTTGTAAATAGCGGAGATGCCCTCCCCGATATCGATGCGGCCCTCTGTTCATACACCTGCTACCATTCCCCAACGTCGTGGGAATAGGTAATCCCACGACCCGCTCCAGAGCCCACATCAGAAGTTGTTACAAAAGAAATTATGATGAACAATTGAGATGTTTTTTCTTTCCAAATATAGTAATACCCTACTGCAGTGGTTAATGAAACTGAATGCTGGTCTCTTGGGAAATTATAAGAATTGAAGTCCAACTTATTTGAAAGGCATTAGATTGGCAAATGCTGATCTAACATATTTCAACATAGCCACCCTTTTCTTACCAGATAGATTCTTTGTACTGTCTTTGGCAAATAAGTAGAAGAACTGAAGCTTCCGTTTTATCCATATTATAACTGTTATAAAACCTGTGGAATGGATAAGTTCATATTTTGATAAATATGAAAATGTGACAGCTGTTTTCAGTGTACAAGCACTGAGATCATGTTTCAGTACTCTTAATTCACTCTACATTTCTAACATTTCTCAGGAGACAGTAAACCAGAGCCCTGATATCTGTCTGTAAAATAAGTTATAAAACCAGTGAAAACAATACTTCCAATCCTGTTAAAATGGTATTTGAATTTGTATTGGTACCTGTGTGATATTTATTGGCTGGGTTTATAGTTTGCCTTTCACCCAGGACCTCCAGAAGGTTCACACTGTAGTCCCATCTCCAATTTTATCTCCAGATAAATAACATCAGGAAAGTAAAGTTGAGTGAAAAACTGAGGACCCAATGTTATCTTTGGCTGAGGGTGACCTTGACATTACTAAGCACTTTGTCAGGATTGAGAAGTTTCCTCCCTTAATGAAATGAACATTGAAGTAGAAACAGGAAAGTCAGTGACACTTTTATGATTCTCTCAGTGATTCACTTCATCTTTTAGATGTTTTCTGTCATTAACCATATACTGTACATGCTTAGTAGGCTATACAGCGTAGAATTCAGATTTAAAAAACAGCCAATCAAATAAGACATCGGAAGGTCTAGGTAATTTAACTTAGCTTCCCTTCTAACCCTGACACATAAGCCTTTTGCTTATGTTCAGGGTTGGAAGGGAAGCTAAGTTAAACTCAATTTTTTGAATCAGTATTCAGAACCATTGTTATTGATATCTGGAGCTTTACTGCTAAAATCCAAAAGCAATGAGCAAGCACCCTGTGTGGATATCTAATTGCTGCCTTATGTGATCCCTGAGGCCTTGTTTTCAGCAGAACAGTTGTGTTTGTTGCTGCAGTCCATTTGTGAGCCCTATAACAGCGTTTCAGCTCATACATTTACTGCATGTTGTGTAAATTCTCACTGAAGCCAGTTAAGTGTAAAGATGCATTCCAGATGGGAATTTAAATGGTAAATTTCACATCATATTATTTAACTGGTTATTTTTTTATCCCTCATTTACCTACCATCTGTCATAATTTCAATTTCTCAGCAAGATAACCTAGGTTATGTGCGTACTTTTGAAAGCAAAAACAAAACAACCCCCCCCCCAAAAAAAAAACAAATTGAGAGAAGGGTCTTAACCTGTTTTATAATAAACTTTGAAATTGTTTATTGCATAATCACTCATGAGGTAATAATAACATAATGATGCAATACTGTCTTTGTGTATTGTTGCAAATTATGTACAATACATCATTCATTTCATGATGTGACTGACACAAATTTACATTATTCATATGTAGTGTGTGACATCAAGGTGGCTTCTACCAGATACCTATTAAACACGTAATCATTGGTTGAATTTTTTAATACCAGGAAAAATTTAATTATAATTTTTGTTAGTATGTTTTCCAGTACCGTATTCGAAATCAAAGGTCGTGGCTAATGAGTCAGTGAGCATTTTACTAGTGAAAATATTAACAATACATATTTTATAGTTTGTTTCTTAATAATAATGGTAAGATTGCTTGTTTGTTTTTACTGCACATGCTTAGAAATTATACGGAAGCCCTAATTTTATATCTAAAATACCTCTTATGTAAAAAGAAATTGAACACTGAACATTGAAATTGAACATATTGAGACATCAATGACTGAATACACACATGCACACATGCGCACACAAACATTATTTTACCAGTTCAGGTTTAGTTCATCTCCCTCCCCAGATATTCTTGCTTTAATATCCTTTAGACAGGAGATGGAAGCCAAGCAGGGAGCAGGCTTCTTGAACCAACTTCTTGGACAAATGGATGGACCAGACAGGCATTTTGCTTTCACAGTATTCTTTCCTGAAGCCAGAGGACATTTCTTTCCAGTAGCTTTGGCTGGAGGAAGTTGGAGGAAGAATTTCTGAAATGGCATGGAGACCTCCAAGGGCTCCTCCAACTCTGTTATTCTGTTACTGTTCTCAGGAAGAAAAAAAAAAGATAGCCAATATGGACAAATGCCAAGCATGCCAACCTCACTGATCTTGAAAAATAAAGCACAATTTAACTTGATTAATATTTAGATGAGAGAGCATCAAAAATCCCAGATCCATAAAGTAGACTAGCATGTTGGAAAAGTTTCTCAGAAGGAAAAAAGTTTCTAAAAAAACTACTTGACCCAAGCAGTGAAGATCTGGCTTTTCCCCCAGGCACTGAATGCAGGATACCTGTAGCAGTAAAGGAGGCAGAGCTGGAGAGCAGAGTAAAAAATGTCATTTTATATTGCCACAAGAGACCCAAATCCAACCTCCTATGAATTCTGTTGACCTTTATCTAGCATCAATTTAGCAATGACCACTAGTTGACCAGATTCTTGTGCACAGGTTGCAAAAAAAAAACCTCTTCTGTTCTTTGAACCCAATGAATGATCCTATTTATTTGAACCTGACATTGCCACACAGTGTTTGGTGATTGGATATGAGTTTTTATCAGGGTCTCAATGTAGTTTTTGGTTTTAAATGGTTGCATTTATTTTTTTGTTCACCAACCAGAGTTCCTTTTGGAAGATGGGCAGCTATATAAATGTAATAAATAAATATCTGCAGCTGATCTGTTTCTTAATATCACTCACTGACCTAGTACTTATGTAACAGGATAAACTACCTGTGGAGAAAAAAAAATAAATCTAACTACAACAAATGAATGAATGAATATTTTTGTTTTGAGCATTGCAGTATCAAAAACTTAAAAAGAAGAACTTGTTTTACTCTTTTGCTATTTAGCCATTAATCGCACAGCCTGGGCATAAATTATTTCAACTCCTTCCCTCTGGGCAATGCCAATACAACTAGACACAGGGACAGGTTTTCGCCCTTGTGCTATCACTCTGCTGAACACTTAATTCTCTCAGGACCGCCTGATGTCTATTAATGCATGTAGTGTGGCTGTAGTATTATTATTTATCCTTCTTATTATCTTCATTACTCCCTCTTTTATTGGTATGATGATGATGATGATACTTTGCATGTACACTGAGTGTTTCTGTATCACAAATTCCTTGTGTGTCTAAAAACACTTGGATAAAAGTTTTATCTTTATCTGCTTCTATCTTTTGCAGACACTGGGCATGTGATGCTTTCCTTACCAGCAATCTGTTCTTGATTTTATTACATTATTTCAATATTCATGTTTTCTTTCCTCCACATTCAGATTCCAGTTTTAAACTTGCATCAATGCTTGTTCTTGGTTGTCTTTTACTGTACATAATCACTAATGCACACCTTTCTTCTTCAATAATTTCTTTGATTTGAACTAAACCTCTGCTTCCATTTCTATGGGGTAGGTATAATCTATCACTATCGCTATGGGGATATAATGCACAATGATTAGCCATCCATTTTCTTGGGTTTTTTGGCCCAAACAGTCGAATTCAATTGTGTCAATTAATAATTTTGTCAATGTATCAAATACAATAATAATACTAATAATACTAATAATACTAATAATACTAATAATACTAATACTAATACTAATAATACTAATACTAATACTAATAATACTAATAATACTAATAATACTAATAATACCAATAATACCAATAATAATAATAATAATAATAATAATAATAATAATAATAATAAAGTTGGAAGAGACCTTGTAGGTCATCTAGTCCAACCCCCTGTTCAGGCAGGAAATCCTATACCATTTCAGGCAAATGGCTGTCCAGTCTCCTCTTAAAAACTTCCAGTGTTGGAGCATTTACACTTCTGGAGGCAGGTTGTTCCACTGATTAATTGTTCTAACTGTCAGGAAGTTTCTCCTTAGTTCTAGGTTGCTTTTCTCCTTGATTAGTTTCCATCCATTGCATCTTGTCCTGCCTTCAGGTGCTTTGGAGAATAGCTTGACTCCCTCTTCTTTGTGGCAGACCCTGAGATATTGGAACACTGCTATCATGTCACCCCTCACCCTTCTCTTCGTTAAACTACACATACCCAATTCCAGCAACCGTTTCCTATATGTTTTAGCCTCCAGTCCCCCAATCATCTTTGTTGCCCTTTTCTGTACCCTTTCTAGAGTCTCAACATATTTTTTACATTGTGGTGACCAAAACTGGATGCAGTATTCCAGGTGTGGCCTTACCAAGGCATTGTAAAGTGCTATTAGTACTTCACTTGATCTTGATTCTATCACTCTGTTAATGCAGCCTAGCACTGTGTTGGCTTTTTCGGCAGCTGCAGCACACTGCTGGCTCATACTGAAGTGATTGTCTACTAGGACTCCAAGATCCCTCTCACAGTTATTACTATTGAGCAAGGTACCACCTATATTATACCTGTGCATTTGATTTTTCCTGCCTAAATGTAGAACCTTACTTTTTTCACCATTGAATTTCATTTTGTTAGATAGTGCCCAGTGTTTGAATCTGTCCAGATCCTCCTATATTTTAAGCCTATCTTCTGGAGTATTGGCTATTCCTGCCAGCTTGGTGTCATCTGCAAATTTGATGAGTTCCCCATCTATCCCCTCATCCAAATCGTTAATGAAGATGTTGAAGAGCACTGGGCCACGAACAGAGCCCTGGGGCACCCCACTACACACTTCCTTCCATGTAGATCCGGTTCCATTGAGGACCACATGCTGAGTACAGCCGGTCAGCAGCTACGAATCCATCTGGTGGTGATTCTGTCTAACCCGCATTTTTCTATCTTATCAAGTAGAAGGTTGTGATCTACTTTATCAAATGCCTTACTGAAGTCCAAGTAAATTATATCTACAGCATTCCTCTGATCCACTAATTTTGTCACTTGGTCAAAGAATGCAATGAGATTTGTCTGGCATGATCTGTTTTTGACAAACCATTGTTGACTTTTAGTAATGACTTTGTTTGCATCAAGGGGTTCCCTGATTTGTTGTTTGATTATCTTTTCCAGAATCTTCCCAGGTCAGGCTGATAGGTCTGTAGTTTCCTGGATCTATTTTTTCCCCTTTTTTGAAGATGGGAACTACATCAGCTCTCTTCCAGTCCTCTGGTAGTTCTCCACTGCTCCAGGATCTTTGAAAAATATAGTTCAGTGGCCAAGATATTGATGGCTTTGATAGTGTTTCCACTGGTCAATTTTGTCTTTAGAAATTTTATTTATTTTATTTTATTTAATTTGTATACCACCCTTCTCCCGAAGGACTCTTATCACTCCTTAGAGGTATTTTTAACCTTGATGTTATCTAAGTTTGGCCTTTCAACATTTTAATTCCATTAGTGTTTGTGATTTAACCCTGATTTATTGCTCCTGTAGCACATTTGTCACGCTATATCTGTGCTAAAGCAAAACCAAATCCACAGGTACAGTATGGGTGGTACCTTGCTCAATACTAGCAACTGTGAGAGGCATCTCGGAGTCCTAGTGGACAATCACTTAAATATGAGCCAGCAGTGTGCTGCAGCTGCCAAAATAGGCAACATAGTGCTAGGCTGCATTAACAGAGGGATAGAATCAAGATCACATGAAGTACTAATACCACTTTACAATGCCTTGGTAAGGCCACACCTGGAATACTGCATCCAGTTTTGGTCACCACGATGTAAAAAAGATTTTGAGACTCTAGAAAGAATGCAGAGAAGAGCAACAAAGAAGATTAGGGGACTGGAGGCCAAAACCTGTAAAGAATGTTTGCTGGAATTGGGTATGTCTAGTTTAATGAAAAGAAGGACTAGGGGTGACATGATAGCAGTGTTCCAATATCTCAGAGGTTGCTACAAAGAAGAGGGAATCAAGCTATTTTCCAAAGCACCTGAAGGCAGGATAAGAAGCAATGGATATAAACTAATCAAGGAGAGAAGCAACTTAGAACTAAGAAGAAATTTACTGACAGTTAGAACAATTAACTAGTGGAACAACTTGCCTCTTGCCTATGCAGGGGTTGGACTAGAAGACCTCCAAGATCCTTTCCAACTCTCTATTCTATTCTATTCCATTCTATTCTATTCTATTCTATTCTTCATTAAGCTATTTAGCTATAATTGGATATAAACTAGTCAGATATTTAAGCCAAAGGCCAGGCAATTGATCATTTCCAGGAGGTATCCAGTTTTTAACAATTTTCAATCAATTTTTTTTACTAATTCTGCTGTTATTATTAGTTCTTCTATTTGAATTTTACTAAATTCATCTTCAAAGTCTTTTATCCATCCAAGATTTTTATTGTAGTTTTCCATAGATCTTTCCTTTTTGTTTGGTTTTCCATTTTCAGAATTTGTGTTGCTGTTTATATTTTGGTAGAATTGCATCTGGTCTAATCAAAATATTATGTTTAAATTGGATGATCCGTGCCTTGTAGTGTTCAGTTTTCCCTGCTATGGCACTTATTTGTTGCTTTATCATTTCCAAATCTGATTCAATTTTTCTGGTGCTAAGCCAATATGCATATAAATTTATTAGGCTTGTCTTTATCCTTTCATTCATCCCTTTTGCCCTTGCAATTTTTTTAAATTACTTGCATCTGACCTTACTTTCCTTATCTTCCACTTTGGATTTAAATATGATTTTGCTTTTAGTTTTCTAATACTCAGTTCTTCTGTAACCAGCACTACTATACTGTAAGCAAGGTGAATGGTTCATTTGATAGATGTTATTTTAACCCTAGCAAGCACCTTATACACATCCTTCATTATAAGTGCCAGGTCTTGGGGGTGGGGAACAATTTTCAATGCTGGCAATCTTTGTCTGTCTAATGGTAATTCTGTACATGTTATCATTTTCTTTTATAATTCTTCCTGCTGGAGGGTCAATTCATATGTTGTTTTGGTGCTGTCCTGTTTTCCCCGATTGTTCTTATTTCAGTTTTTTTCTAGTATTACACCAGTGTTTTGGGACCTTCCATTTCTCAAAACTTTTCTGAAACTCTTCCAGTTCTGCATCCCTGATATTTATTCATTTATTTCCTCACTCACTCACTCACCCATTTTTATTCCACCTTTATTATTTATACAAACAACTCGGTGAACATATCCAACATACCTTCCTCCTCCTAAATAAGGACATTTGAATTTAACTCTTGAATATTTGTGAAATGTGAAGTACCATAGATTAAAAGTAATATAGTGGTGGTCTTCGAACATTAAACCCAATGATTAAATTTCTGACACAATGTTATTTGTTCAGCTGCCACAGATTTTATCACATGAGTCTCCAACTTATAAAAAATTGGAGATATATTTAGTTCATTTGATTTTCACCTTAACTTCTGTCTAGTGCATAAATTAAACCAGGACAATATATGGTTACAATCCAGCTTTGTGGATTTACTTCTTTTTCTCTTCTTTGTGTTAAAGATTTATCTATAGTTAATAAATGTTATTCCTTGACTGTACATGAATAGTGCAGTTTTCTTCCCCAAAAGTCTGACCTAGATAAAAAAACAACAACACGGAAATATATGAAGTAAACTTAGGAAGTATAATTCCTTAGGCAGAAACGTGTTAATCATGCCATTCAAATCAGAGTACATTTTAAGACATGTGAATCTCATTACAACAGCATCAATATTTAGTAATATGGATTTGGAAAGTTTACGCAGTGAAACATATTAAGGTAAGATGCCATTCAGAAAGCTGAGAACTGAAGGATTGTGGGACCAGATATGTAAGGTGAACAGGACTGCATAACATAGGAGCAATGTAAACAGAACAAAAGGTTAGGCCTCCTACCTCCCACTATCCTTGCTAAACATCAAAGAACGTTAAGCTCATATGAGGCCATTAGGCAGCTGGAGTTTTTCAAGTACTGCCAATTCTCAGCAACCTCCCATTTGCTAGAAGAGCTCTAACAACACTAGAGAAACAGCATCCTACCAGTAAACACAACAATATCCCAGTCATCTCTCCTCCAGGAACTACTTCAAACTTCACTAAAGACAATGGTTTGGGATGACTATAAAAACATTCTTTCATTACTTTCCTGCTTGGTTCAAGCCCAGCTCCCCTCTATTTCAAAGTCTCTTTGTAGAAATCAACAAGCAAGCTTTCATTACAAAAGTCCCCATACTTTTCCTACATAGCAAGTTCAAATATTTGTCATCCTGACTTGTGGACCAGAAAAAACAGCTTGGAAGAAAAAGCACCTGCTAATGCTCTTCTCTTCTTCTTCCTCCTTTACACTTTGGTTTGATGCAAATTTATCTATTTGACAAAGCTAGGAATTTAATAATAATAATAATGTATTAAATTTGAATGCTGCACCTGGTTCTCAGTGACTCTGGGCAGCTTGCAACAATCATAGAAATTATAATTGAATCAAACACAAACATGAACTATAAAGATGCAACAGGGCAAGTGTGATAAAGTGATAGGTCTCACTTTTCTTTACCAAAGATCTAAGTAAAAAGTCAGGTCTTCACAACTCTTCTAAATGAGAGCAGAGTCGTGGCCATCCAGTTCTTGGGGAAACCAACACACTTTATGTGTATTTGTGCTAAGAAGCAGTAAATACGTAACTATTGGTCAGTTAGGTAAGGAATTTAAGAACATGACTATTGATCAGATCCAGCTTTTTTTTTTGATGAATCCAACTTCAAGCCTTAGTTTAGACAGAAGTGATTAGTTGTTCTGTGGGATAAAATCTGCCAAGACAGAAATGAGGGATACAACCAGATTGATTATTTTGGAGTTCTCATCAGCTTTGAAAAAGGTACTGCTAAGATATTATAGTTTGGGTATATGGTGTGGTAGTTTTGTGATGGAGTTCACCCAGATTTACTTTATCTCCCATGTTCTTGACATCTACATAAAACTGCATAAAACTTATTCACTGAAGTCTGTTGAGTTCTCATCAAAATATAAACAACACTTAGCATTATTTCTCATTTATATCTATGGATACTCAGAATTGGTATCTGGGTTCCATGTTGCAACAAAACTGGAACATGAGGCATAAAAGTAAAAATCTAACATTATTTAGATTTTTTGTATTAAGCTATTATGTTATGCAGTTACATATTCATAAAATTCTATAGAAGCCTTTAAACAGTTGATGTAGGATGTTCTCCTCGTTCAAAATACATTATGTAAAAACTTTGAGCACCTCAATTCTTTTTCTCTCTATTACTTCTGTAGCAACCCAGCTGAATTAAGGTAGCACAGCTGGGTATCTTTCTTTTCCAAAGGATTGCAAGATATAATCTAAAGAAAATTGTAAGGTAAGAAGTTGCAGCTTAATTTTTTAGATATTTTTTGCTAGTTATCACAGGAGGGACACAACTGAGGTCAGTGAGAACTAAAGTATTAAGTAACTTTTATTTGACAAGACATAATACTTTGCAATCTTTTTTTTTAAAAAAAAACACAATTTGAGATAATACTGATAAAACATCCTCTACCTATGACTCCTTGGAAGATAATCTATTTCCAATCTATTTCCTATCCTGTTTGAAACCCTTTTTTCCTTTTGAAGCACATTAGTGCATTATTCAGCCTCCTTATTTACTTATTTGGTCTTCTGCAGGGCTTACTTCTGAGGATTCAGTAGTAACAATATATCCCCATCTTCAATCTTAACTGAAAAATAGAAATAACCTGCTTAGGGATTGTTTTTTGAGGATTGATAGGGTGACAATAGTGTGGTGACCCTTGCAGATTGAGGTACAAAAGTGTTAAAAGTTTTTATATCATTTGTCTTAGTTACTGGGTTTCATTCAAAATTAAGGATTGTAGAATGGTAAATATGCAGAGGAATGTATATTTTGTGAAAGCCTGAGATTCACTGGAAAAGTTATAGCTTCCTCTGAATGCAGATATGATGTGCTATCAGGACTTTTAAAAAAATAATTAGCCTAGTACAAAATAATAGCTCTTCCTAAACAATGAGAACTGTAGCTGTTTACTCATTTCCTCTCCTTTCTATTTCCCCAACCAGAAGCTTTTCCCAAATAAATTTTATCTTTTTAAATCTGGCTTCCACAGATAATTTGAAAATTTCAAATGTTTTCAAAGAAAACACTAGCAATAAAAATATTTTATTCTCATATGCACATCATGTTCCACATCTTAATCGCAGTTTTATTCTGTCACCTCCCAGTAGTTAGGTTAGAGAGACCATGGGAATATGTGGATATGGAAAATGAAGTTATAATGAGCACAATATGTAAAATACTAAAATTTTCTTGGTTGTGGATTATCAAGTCACTGTCAACTCCTAGTGACTCTAACATGGTTTTTAAGTCTTCCAAAGTTGCATTCATTACTGTTTGGTGTCCATCTACCTTGGTACTGGTTACCTTTTTCTCATGTTTCCTTCTACTACTCTCAGCATTAGAGCCTTCCTCAGACAGCTCAGTCTTCATATTAGGTATCTAAAGTAGGGTAATTTGAAGCATGTTATTTGTTTCTCAGATGGGAACTCTGGTTTGATTTGTTCCATGATCCACTTGTTTGTTTTGTAGGCTACCAAGACTATTCTTGGGATTCTTCTCTAATGTTCAGCATTGAAAAAAGTGCATAGGAATATCTGCAAGAAATACCACTTGCCTGCAAACAAGAATAAGTGAGACCCGAAAGTAGACAAATTAATACAACATAAAGAAGTCAAAGTCCCCTGGAACTTTGGAATTCAAACAGAGAATCACTTGCCACACAACATCCATGCTTTACAATTGTTGATAATAAAGAGAAAACATTCTGGATACTGGACATCCCAATACTTAGCAACAGCAGAATAAAAAAGAAACAATTGGAGAAAAATCACAAAATATAAAAGCCTTCAAATAGAAATAGAATAATTGTGACAAAAGAAAGTAAGGATGGTACCAATAGTAATAGACACCTTGGGTGTAATTCCAAAAATATTTGGGACACCACTTGAAAATCATCAGCATTGAAGAAAAAATCACTATGGGTCAAGTAGAAGAGGTAGCTTTACTTTGAACAGCTCACATCCTGCGACTATATCTTTAATATTATTATGCAACTATAATATACTATACTATAATAAATTTAGTAATATACTAAATTTATATGTTGCCTGACTCTCACCAATTCTGAATTTAGAAGAATTTAGGACAACTGATCTTGAAATAAGTTGCAGCTTCATTCCCAGAACAATTAATCCAATAAAACCTGCTAGACAGATGAGTTAATTTAAAATGTGTTTGGTGGATTTAGTCCCGCTAATAACAAATTACTGATAACTTCATTAAATTATTTGAACTCTAAAGAAGAAGCAGGTTAGGAAAAATACTGATGCTTTTGACCTTTGATGTTGGAGATGGCTCCTATGAATCCTGTAGACCAGACATGTCAAACACAAGGCCCGGGGGCCAGATCCGGCCCGCGAAGTGGTTTCATGCGGCCCGCGAAGCCATCCTGGAAACAGTGAGGGAACAGCCCCTGCTGCCTTGGCCCTGGCCTAGAGACCCTCCTCCTGCCAGAGACCCTCAGATCTGTCCCACTCCTGCCCAGGCCCCCATAAGCACCCTTGATACGAACGATGTAGAGCTGGCCATGCCCACCCAGTAGCCATACGCACTCTAGCCACGCCCACCCAGTAGGCCACACTCACCCAGGCCACACCCAACCGGCCCCCTGAGGGCAACTGCAATGCTGATGCGGCCCTCAATGAAATTGAGTTTGACACCCCTGCTGTAGACATTCAAGAAAACAATCTGCTGGATCACTGAACAAATTAATCCAGAATTCTTTTACAGAACAAATGACCAGGCCCAAACCCAAAATCTTGGAAAAGATTCTAATACAGGAGAAAGTGTAAGAAAAGAGAAGAAATGGATGGACTCGCTTGCAGTGGCCATTGGGAAATCTGAAATAACAGTTTAGGTATAGATCATCATGGAGAAAATCTATCCATCTGCTCATCAGGAATAAAAAAAACACATAATCAACCATGGAATTATTAAATGGATGATTTTCCAGATTTAATCAATTCTACCAAAATGTTCAAAGAAAAAGCAGTGTGAATGTATGTGTGTATTTAATCCTGATATTCTATCATTAAAACTCCATTTTTTTCCTCTTGAACTATGGTCTTTTTACAAACTGCATTACAGGAAGAAAATAAGCAACTATAGAATTCCTCTAGTTAACAATGTCTCCCACTTTGAAAGCTTTCCAGATGTGTATACCTCAGTTGCCAGAATTCGGGAGCTGGAAAGTTTGAGAAATACAATTGTAATATATTAGAACATGCCAATCATTGTCCAAACTGATACCTGTAATGAAGATAATTCTCAAATGGCTCTTCAAAAAGGATTGCCTGGAAAGCACTTCTGGATTAATTTTCAGAATAGTGGAGAATGCTCCAACACTGGGAGCATGGTATAGGGTTTCCTGCCTGAGCAGGGAGTTGGGCTAGATGACCTGCAAGGTCCCTTCCAACTTTATTATTATTATTATTATTATTATTATTATTATTATTATTATTATTAAATTTTAAACATTTTTGTCAGGCATCAGACATTTTTGTAAGTAAGAGCTTTCTCTTATCTTTGGATATTATTTTTAACAAAAGTCTTTATAACCAATCTAGTAGATATATTCATGACCAGAACAATGCATAATTCATAGAACACTATTTGAGGGGAACTTTGCCTACCTACAAAGTATTGGCAATCATGGTTCCCCGCTTTCTTGTCAAGAATGACGTCATAGTGCTTTTGGGCCCATGAAATTATGTACTGCCAGGATCAGGCCAGGGAAACAAAAGTCATTTCTTTTACTTGTACATTCAGATCTCCATTTCTTCCTCTCTCAGCAAATTAAAAAAACTGGTTGGCTCCTAAATTTGTAACTTGTCTTCTAAGAATCATAACGGCCTGTTTTTCAATGGCATTATAAAAGGCATTCTATGATTGGTTGCATCCCAATAATTGCATTTTGCATCTATAGAAATTCAATTCTTCCTTTCCAGATGTGACTCAAATCAAGTAGCATTATTTGGAGTTTAAATGCTCTGCAAAGAAAGCCAAGGCAGCCCAAAGCCAATATTAATTAATCAAACAATTCTGAAATTTAAAAATATGTTAGAAAACTATGGGTATAATTTATGCTGTAGTAATTACGGTAATTATTTCATTGGATTATTTGCTTCAGCCCAAAATAAAAGCTATGGCCATTGTAGCTACTGTCCTATGCAAGATTTATTACAGAGCATTTATTTATATGCTCAGTGAATCTTTTTTTTAAATTAAAATTCTTTTCATTCCATTAAAACTAAATATTATTCTAGCAAAATCTTTACAAGCCAGTTTACTTCCCTTGACAGTTTTGATAGTTATCATAAGTTGATTATACTTTATTTATTTTTTATTTCTTTATTTGATTTGATTTCAGTGGTATCTACTCCAAATCAGCTCTGAGTGGCTCACTATAGCAAAAAAAATAAAATAAAAAAAATATTGTAAACGTTTCTATTTTAAATTTGGAAGTAAACAAGATCACCTACAGTTAAAATCTAAACAAAAAAAAAAAACCCTGAAAAAGATCTGTTTTTCCCTTGCTGTCCCTAGAAAGGACAATCTGGAATTTCTATAATCCATCTTTTACTGAGGAGAAAACAAAACACAAAATCATGTAACATTCAGTTTTTTTCAGTGTGTCATAAAATGGAGTCCTTCGTATACATGCAATGTAGAGGCTGAGATGTTAGATATAAGTGTAGTATACTATATACAGACATTTCAAACTTGCGATGTCATGTGACATCATGCAACGTATCAGAATGGTTTTGCCATTGCCAGCAATGGGGTGGACATGGCTTCTGTGTGATGCATCCGGCCCGTGGGCCAGCAGTTTGACACCCCTGCTATATACTGTATATCTAGTTTTGTTTAACAAGAAAAAAATACATAAAAATAAATAAATAAAAGAATAAGATGGAAAAGCAAGAAATAATCTCAGAATTATTCTCCTGAACATTCACCCTACTTAGGGAGCCAAAGTTATGACAAATATAAATTTTCCCATATTTTTGGAAATCTTGTAACTAAAACATTCTGATCAACTGGCAGGATGAGACAAATGACTAAAATGAGAGAAAAAGAAACCTTCACTTCCAGATAGTATAATCATTCATTGCCTAATGATTACAAAAGAGAATAAAGTATTGAATCATAATTTTTTTTTTTAGTCTGTATACTTTAATATCTGGGCCACAGTTTCCTGGAGTATCTAAATATTGTAAAACTGTTAATGTCTATTATATTATTTGATCTGCATTTGCATTTTTATAATTTGTAAGGATTATGTAATTGGTACTTTGTGAAAAGTAAGTCTTGGTGACTTCAGGAGACATCCTGAAGATTTTTATGAATATCACCATTGTTTTATTATGGATGTTGCTTTAGCTCCTACTCCCTATAGCCCTGATATGACCTGGCTGACTCCCTTCCAAGGCCCAACATTGCTTAATTTCTAAACTTAGGACAAAATCAGATGTTTTCATCTCCTGAGACCTGTTGCTAATGCCATCTGTTGCTCCCTCTCTTTCCATTGTTTTATACTTATTATGAAAAACTGAATCCCTTATGGGCAGGGTCAGCTCAAGGGTCTACTGTCTCTAGGACATGTTGACAGATGCTGACCACTTTTCCTAATGTGAAGACTTGCATTTGTAGAATTATTTGAAAGGAGGGCAGGAGTGATACTCCTTAAGCTTTGGCACCCTATGCCAGTTCTGGCCCTGAGTATTTGCTTTCTTTTTCCTCCTTTTTCAAAATTGTTTTTCCTCTGTGTCACACCTTTGATATTTTATAGCTGAAGGGCCTGTTTTCTGGAAGTCTCTCTGCAAGGATTTTTTGGCTGAACATCAGGGTAAAATGGTGCAGGAATTACATAAAGTTAATCCCATGCTTGAATAAAAAGTAATATACTTCTGGCATTATTAATAATCTTCATATTTCCAATTTTAAAATGAAATGGACTTGCTATAGGTTTATTTAGTGCAGTATAACTCATGTATATTTTAACTTCTGAAACAACAAGACAAACTTTGATGTGACCTAAATTCATCTTCAGCAAATTAGTTAAAAAAATTAAATAGCATCTTATCTCTTGGGATCCTAAATCCCACCCCCACCCGTTTTTTTTCTCCTAAATTCAGGCCAAAGCTTGTGTTTCATTATAAACCTCTACTACCAAATTAAGATCACACAATTAGTTTTTTGCTTCATATTATCACAATGCAACTGTTTAGGAAGTGGTATGTGGAATTTCCTGTGTCCCTGTAGAACAAACAAGAGTAACATGTACATAGCTCAGCAAATAATTGTAAATATTATCACAATGCAACTGTAGTTTGATAGGTTTTGATTGTTTTTTCTCCAGCAGACTCTCCAAAAATTTTATTGAATCCTTTTTCTAAATTAAAATAAACTTTTTTCAATATGCCATTGGTAACTTCTGAGTGGCTGAGATACAAATATTGCGATAGGTGCCTTGGAGACCTTGAAATTAAATTACTCTCTACAGGGCTGCCTTTGGAAATTCCAGCTGCTCAAGAATGCAGCAGAGTGACTATTGATTAAATTTTACCTACAGACCACATAAAGTGTACGGAATCCCACCTTTTTTGCCTTCAGGTAAAAATGTTGGTTTGATATCTTGATGTTTAAACTTAATAACTCTATCAATACTTCAAGGTGTGCCTGTGTTCTTGTAGGACTTATACCTATGGTTTGAGATTTTTAGACAAAATCTACTGTTGGTATCACTGCTGTCAAATGTGAGAAAAGAAATGTTTTGGTAGTGATACCTTCATTGTTGAATTTTATGATATTATTGGGGTCAGTTCACAGGAGATTTCTAAGAAAATGGGTATAATTTTTCCCCCCAGAAAATATCCTCTAAAAACAGGTTGCTGATACCAGTTCAACTATTGCTGATTATGTTATTTTTCACTTTATTCTTTGCAAGAACCATGCAAATCCTTCAAAATACGTTTTAGAGTATGTGGCAGCATATACAAATCACCTCTTTTTGAATAGTTAAAGCAGCTTTCTTTTCTAGACTTGTTGTTGCATCACTGAGTCTCATTATCTCCAGTCTTCTGAAGCAACCACAGGAATCCAAAAAGTTACCACTGCTTTAACTATTTGAAAAGAGGTGCTTTGCAGTTCTCCTGTGTGTTCTGAAGCACATCTTGCTAAGTATTTGCTAACTGATATTTTAAGGTTTTTAAATTGTGTGGTAGCTACAGTATATTGTTGTTGTTAGTTGCAAAGTCATGTCCGACCCATCGTGACCCCATGGACAACATTCCTCCAGACCTTCCTGTCCTCTACCATCTTCTGGAGTCCATTTAAGTTCACGCCTACTATTTCAGTGACTCCATCCAGCCACCTCATTCTCTGTCGCCCCATTCTTCTATTGCCCTCAATCTTTCCCAGCATTAGGCTCTTCTCCAGTGAGTCCTTCTTTCTCATTAGGTACCAAAGTATTTGAGTTTCAACTTCAGGATCTGGCCTTGTAAAGAGCAGTCAGGGTTGATCTCCTCTAGGACTGACCGGTTTGATCGCCTTGCAGTCCATGGGACTCGCAGGAGTCTTCTCCAGCACCTTAGTTCAAAGGCCTCAATTCTTTGGTGCTCAGCTTTTCTTATGGTCCAACTTTCACAGCCATAAATTGCACCTGGGAACACCATAGCCTTGACTATATGCATTCTGTTGGCAGGATGATGTTTCTGCTTTTTAGTGTGCTGTCTAGATTTGCCATGGCTTTTCTTCCCAGGAGCAAGCGTCTTTTAATTTCTTGGCTGCAGTCCCCATCCGTGGTGATCTTGAAGCCCAGGAAAACAAAATCTGTCACTACCTACATTTATTCCCCATCTGTTTGCCAGGAAATGAGAGGGCCAGATGCCATGATCTTGGTTTTCTTAATGGTAAGTTTTAACCGAAATTTTGCACTTTCCTTCTTCACCCGCAACAAGAGGCTCTTTAATTCCTCTTTACTTTCTGCCATTAGAGTGGTATCATTTGCATATCTTAGGTTGTTGATATTTCTCCTGGCAATCTTAATTCCAACTTTTGATTCATCTAGCCCTCAAGATGTGCTCTGCATATAAGTTAAACAGGCAGGGTGACAGTATACTGTTGAGTTTTCCAAATTTGCTGGCAAATTAAGTGTAGCATTTTTACTACATCATCTTTTAAGATTTTGAATAGCTCAGCTGGAATACTGTCACCTCCACTAGTTTTGTTGTTGCTCAGCTTTCCTAAGGCCCACTTCACTTCACATTCTAGGATGTCTGGCTTGAGGTCAGTGACCACCTCATCGTGGTTATCAAAGATGTTAAACTCATTCTTGTATAGTTCTGTGTAATTTTGCCACCTCTTCTTAATCTCTTCTGCCTCTGTTAGGTCTCTGCCATTTTGGTCCTTTATCATGCCCATTTTTGCATAAAACGTTCCCGTCATCTCTCCAATTTTCTTGAAGAGATCTCTGGTCCTCCCTATTCTGTAGTTTTCTTCTGTTTCTTTGAACTGTTCATTTAAGAAGGCATTCTTATCTCTTCTAGCTATTCTGTGGAATTCTACATTCAATTGGGTGTATCTTTCTTTTTCTCCCTCACCTTTCGCTTCCCTCCTTTCCTCAGCTATTTGCAAAGCTTCCTCAGACAGCCATTTTGCTTTCTTGCATTTCTTTTTCTTTGGGATGGTTTAGTTGCTACTTCTTGCACAATGTTGTGAACCTCCATCCATAGTTCTTCAGGCACTTTGTATATCAGATCTAATTCCTTAAATCTATTTGTCACCTCTACTGTATATTCATCAGGGATATGATTTAGTTCATACCTGAGTGGCCTAGTGCTTTTCCCTACTTTCTTCAGTTTAAGCCTAAATTTTGCAACGAGAAGCTCATGGTCTGAGCCACAGTCAGCTCCTGGTCTTGTTTTTACTGACTGTATAGAGCTTCTCCATCTTTGGCTACAGATCACATAGTCAATCTGATTTCTGTGTTGACCGTCTGGTAATGTCCATTTGTAGAACCGCCTCTTGGGTTGTTGAAAAAGAGTGTTTGCTCTGACCATCATATTCTCTTGACAAAATTCTGTCAGCTTGTGACCTGCTTCATTTTGTACTCCAAGGCCAAATTTGCCTGTTATTCCAGTTATCTTTTGGCTTCTTACTTTAGCATTCCAATCCCCCATGATGATAAGGACATCATTTTTTGATGTTAGTTCTATACGTTCTGTAAGGCTTCATAGAACTGGTCAATTTCATCCTCTTCAGCACTGGTAGTTCGGGCATAGACTTGGACTACTGAGATATTGAATGGTTTGCCTTGGATTCGAACTGAGATTATTCTGTCATTTTGGAGATTGTATCCCAGTATTTATTTATTTATTTATTTTATTACATTTATATACCGCCCTTTCCCGAAGGACTCAGGGCGGTTTACAGGGTAATTAAAAAAAAAAAAGTATTGCTTTTCCTATCTTTTATTGACTATGAAGCTACTCCATTTCTTCTGAGGGATTCTTGCCTGCAGTAGTATACCTGATGGTCTTCTGAATTAAATTCACCCATTCTTGTCCATTTTAGTTCGCTGATTCCTAAGATGTCAATGTTCAGTCTTGTCATCTCTCAGTCTTGTCCAGCGTTCCTTGATTCATGGATCTTACATTCCAGGTTCCTATGGAGAATAAATCTTTACAGCATTGGACTTTCTTTTCAGCACCAGATACATCCACAGCTGAGTGTCCTTTCGGCTTTGGCCCAGTCATTTCATTCTTTCTGGCGCTACTAGTACTAGCCCTCTGCTCTTCCCCAGTAGCATATTGGACGCCTTCCAACCTGAAGAGCTCATCTTCCAGTGTCATATCTTTTTGCCTTTTGGTACTGTCCATGGGGTTTTCATGGCAAAGATACCAAAGTGGGTTGCCATTTCCTTCTCCAGTGGATCATGTTTTGTCAGAACTTTCTGCTATGACCTGTCCATCTTGGGTGGCCCTGCACAGCATAGCTCATAGCTTCATTGAATTACGCAAGCCCCTTTGCCACGATAAGGCAGTAATCCATGAAGGGGGGGTGGTAGCTATATAACCACATTATTTTTGGCAAACTAGCCAGAGGAGCTAAGCAGTAGATTCTCAAGTAGCTTCAGAAGTCTGAGACTGGGAAAAGACAAAGGTGTTTTAACAATTCAAAAAGAGGATTTCAAAGGATTTGCATAACTCTAAATTATATATTGATATGGTTAATTGTTGGTAGCTGCCATGAGGACTGTGTTTATTGCCAGATGGCAAGAAACTGATTTTAGAATAAATAAAAATAAGAAATGGATTCATGCCTGAAAAATTTTCTATAGATCGTGAAGTTACCCCAAAATATAATCTTAAATATTTCATTTCATATGTTCCTGTAACACTTTTTCCTGTTATGTTCTCATAATGGCATACATAAGGTTTTCAGGCATTCTTTTTACAAATGAAGTCCAGCAATATATTTTGAGTTTGAGGATCATTCCAATGTCCTTAATGTTTTAAAATAACCTCCAGAGTCCTTCTGAAACATAGCTAAATTATATGTTTTTACATAACAAAAAGCTACTTTGTCTGATACATGGTATTTATGAGAGCCAGTTTGGTATCAATACATTTTATTTATGGCCAAAAGTTTCAAAAAAGTTCAATACAGTGATTAAGATTAGAAAACAGGAGATTATGAGTTTTAATTGAAGGTTATATACACTTGATATAAACAAGTTTTATTTACTACAAGAATCCTTTCAATAAATTTAAAATAGACATGGTATCCCAAAGGATTTGTTCTCAGAGATTGAACAACTCAGCTAACAGAAACTGGAAGTCTACAGACAAAATGTAAAGTTTTGAAATTTGAGACTTAGGAGTAAATTAAATATTATTGTTTTCAGATTCTACTTTGAATTCTGCATCTTTCACTAGACTACCCATTTTGATCCCTGGGTAGTTATGAGACTGACTTTTGATTTAGAACAGTGTTTCTCAGCCTTAGCAACTTTAAGAGATGTGGACTTCAATTCCCAGAATTCCTCAGCCAATTCTGGGAGTTGAAACCCACACATTTTAAAGTTGTTAAGGTTGAGAAACAATGAATTGGAATGTTCCTTAAAAAACTATAGTACTTCTTTGTACTGCTTATCTATTGATTTGACTCTTGATTCTTGACATTGATTAAGGACCATAAGAACTCTTCAGCTGTTCCTTCAATCTCTTCCCTGAAACTTAGATGGATAATTGCTACTAAATATCTTGTCACCCACCCAACAAGGCACAATTTTTGTATAGATAAATTATTTTAACATTGATTCTTTCCTCAAATATTTGACTAGCTGTTTCTACTGACATACTCACCTTGAGATTAAAGAAATCCACACAGATTTCTTCACACAGAATAAAATGCTATCATTCAGATCAGCAGGAGATCTTCAAAATGTGTAGGTTAGACTGTGAAGGACAAAAAGAATTCATTTTCTCTCCTTTGGCAAACTATAGTATCACCTTTGTATTAGACCTCAGAAACAAGAGCATAAATATTAATATTAAAAAGTTCTTCTCAAAGAAAAGGACTATGCTGTGTTACAAAACTAAAACTTCTCAGAAAACATATAATTGTATGTCAAACAGTAATTGGCAACCACTGGTCAGAGATATTTTCATTTGGATTCCTAAGAGGGTGATAGAATTCAAAGACCTAAATGCCTGAACTCTGTTCATTGATAGTTCTAGCATTTACTCCAAGCAAAGGGATGTGGTCGAGCTGAAAAGATGTAGAGGAATATAGAAGGAGCCTGTAAGAAATATGGTGCAACTGTGTGAAAAACATCAGTTTAGTCCTCAAACATATGAAAACTCCTTGAGAAACGAACTGAGGATTGTCCTGCTTAGATTCTCTTTGGTATAAGAAGGAAGAGGAACAAAACTCTGTCAGGCTTTCAAAATTCTGTTCTTATATCCTATAACGGTATAGTGTCTTGTTCCTGACTTGGCCCAAATCTGAAGAACTGAAAGCAACTGTCCTAATGTATGAACTGAGGAGGAAGCTATCCTTCCTTAAGGTTGCCCTCATGGTCCCCTCCATTGCTTGAAAATCTGTTAGGTTTTGCTGGAACAGCCAATGAAACTGGAAGATGGCCCTTGGTGAAAATGGGCATCCTTCTTTTCCTAGGTGGGAACATTATCAATTGAATCCATATTCTTTGATGAATAGGAGTTTAATTATCATATTTTGTACTTGTCAGAAATAGACTTGATGAAGTGCAGATTATCTTTTAAGTCTTGCAAGGCCAGAATTGAATATGTGCTTGTAGCTCAGGGTATGATTTCACTTGTGGAACAGAATATAATTATCTGAAATCTGTGATGAGGACCAGTATAAATGAGCATCTTTTAAAATATCATTTGGTTTTGACAGAAGTAATGTGATTTCTGTTAAATTAGTTCTTTATCACCTTATGTATGATTTTTAAAAAGCTGCAATATGGACATGTGCAAGCAGAATAAAAAGTCTGAAGTAATTATGTGAATGGCTTAAAGCATCAGCTACATGAGTGCTTTCGAGAACCATGCTACACAGGTTATTTTGCAGCCAATAGCACTGAATGCAATTAAAAAAATGTTGTGAATATAATGACATCAATTGTGCCAGCAACTATTAAAACAATATGAGCATTTCTTTTTCATTCGATGCTACTGGGTTGTTTTTTCTTCCTTCAGGCATCCAAATAACAGTCCATTTTTAGATTGCTCACTCAAATATCACTTTACTTGAGGGTAAGAAAAGTGTTAGTCTAAACAGAATCTCGCCAACACATTTCTTTATAAATTTTTGGTATGTTAATAGTAAAAAGTGGAAATGAACAAGTGCTTCTGCAGTAGATACTCATCCCTTCCCAACCCAGATGCTATTTTATCATTAACAGGGTTCATAGTTCAGAAGACATTCTGGGTTCAGCATTATTTTCTGCCAATATTTCAGTACAAGCAGGAAAGTAAAAACAAAAAATTCTATGTTTATGGCATAGCAGCTTCTATATTCATATTATCACAAAGGTGTAGCTGTTGGTGAAATATTGGTAGGCTGTGTTGAAATACACAGATTGTATGTTTTATATTCTGTATATTCTTTTATTTCTCATTATGACAAATTTATCGAGGACCAACCTTTCTGCATCTATTTAGGCAGAATCTATTGATAAGACTTGAAATGCTGGTTTTGGCCACTTACAACTATAAATATCATAAAAACTAATAATTCTAACTAATAATAATTCTAACTTCTCCTGGGAGTATCTTTTTGCATGTCTGTCACTAAAGCAGAGCACTTTTTAAACCAATGACCTCAACTTTGTATTTATTCTGTGTTGTATTTGCTCTGTTCTTTCCTATGATTTTTTTTTTTTGTATCTGTGCTGTTCTACAGCCTAGAAACAAAAGTAAATTAGCCATCAATTTAAAATGTACCATTTCTGGATAAAATGAGAAAGTTTGTACCTATTTAAACCTGTCTATGAGGTGAGATCTGACTGTTTTAGTCATTTTAGACCTACAAAAGATGAGAGTACAGTCTTACTAGACTTCTTGGACCACTTAATTGTTTTTAATAATATCACCATGGTTTCTTCCTGAACTCCCTATTGGGCTTTGGCGAAACTAGTTCCTGTTCAGCTATTGATATGTTGATGAATGTGCTCCACTGCTCCTTGCCATTTAAAACTAAATCAATCCCTGGACCTTCCGTGGATCAAATTAAGATAACAAAATTAAATCTGAATAAGTTAGAGATGTTCATGTTCAGTGAAAATCAAGATTGCAGCACACATGGAATCTAGCACATCTCTATTAAAGGAACTGCTCTGCTTCATTCTTTTTCTGATCCCAGTTTAAGCTTTTGGTTTTAAACTGTAATGCTTTTTAGAGCTTCGGGCTTGATATCTGAGGGAAATCCAGAATATGTCTAGACATAAAAGTTCAGCAGGAGAACTTCCTTATTTTCCAAGCATCTGCTGAATCCAGTTTTGTCATCATGATCAAATATGTATCAACTAGTTGCAGTACAAACTCTGTTCCCCACAGATGTCCACATTTTCAAGACCCTTGTCTATGGTGAACTAAATACTCATAAATAGTGCTAACTTCTCATTCTTTCCACTTTTCTAGAAAAAGTCACCTCTTCAACCTGGCTTCTTCAAACTGACCTGGCATACAGGGATTTCATTTTCTTTATGATACAGTATTGTATCTTTTCTTTTCTTTTTATGATTGTTAATAACCATAGCTGTCCTATGTACAGATAGGTGAAGTATACATTGGAAGGACAAGGTGAAGAAGACACTGCTGCTAGTTCTTCTCCAGTCCTTATTAAGTTGGTAACATTGCAACTGCTTCTTGAGTTAAATGTGTCCATTTGTCACCAAACTCCTGTTTCCCCTTGGATCAAAAAGTTGTACAGAAGAAACCCTACTAGCACACCTAGTCCTCAGGATCTTTCTATGGTCCTGAGCCTGCAAGCTGTTACTCACATTGGTATTTGATGCTTCCATTTTACTTTGTAAAATAAAAGCAAAAGATCGATTCAACACAGCAGGATTCTTTTCTCCTTCCTCCTGTCTTGCTGCAGTGGATGGAAAAGAAATCCAACCCCTAACTGGGGAGACCTACATTCTTCCTATCCATGGCTTTTCCTGAATTGTGCTGCTGCCCCAAACCTGGAAGAGTATAAACAAAACACATCAGTGGTTTTTTTCTCAACTCTTCTCTGTTATTCCCTGTCTTTGGAACAAGGGAGAGAGTTAGATTGGATTTTTGGCAGCTGCTTCTGTGCCTAACTCACCTTCTGTCTCTAGACAGGCTAGAGTATCAGCCAGCAGTCGCTCAAAATGATTGGTCCACCACACCTCCACAAAGGCGCTACTTTGTCTCTTGGCCTCAAAGCCTGAGTGACTGAAAACTGCCTATCCTACTCTGCCTCTCTCCGTGTGTGTCACAGTAGAAAGAGCTTGGGCTCATAAGGAAAGAGGCAGAGTTGCCAAGAGAAGGGCAGGACAGAGCCCAAAGTGTTCTGCTATCTTCCCTGCTTTTCTGGAGGAACAGCATATCATGTAGCCAGCCCTCTGGTTAGGTCATGGCCAGCCCCTCTTCTGCACTCCCAGGGGGTGTGTTTTCCTGCCTTTCAGCTGAAGTGAAGAGGAGATGCTCTGGGTAGCAGGTGGGAAACATCTGGAAGCTTTTTGCCTGGCAAATACCCATTGTAAGCTTTTTTTTTTTCCCTTCAAGAGGAAGGGAACCGGAGAGAGGTTGAAGGTTGGGGGTCTTCTGCTTCCTCTCTACAAGAAAAGTGGCGCTGTTAAACTCCCCCATTTTTCTCCCCACCAGGTGTTGAACGTCACGTGTGGTCAAGTTCCCTGGCTGTGGGAGGACATTGGCTGCTTCGGAAGAGGCGGAGTGGGGCGCGGAGCCACCGGGCAGGTGTGGGTCTCGGCCGGCGGGGGGCGGGGCTGCAGCGCTGGGCTCCTCCACGCGGGCTCCCGAGCGCCTTTGTGTCGAGGCTGAGGGAGAAGTGAGCAGAGCCAGGAGGCTACAGCAGAGCAGCCACTGAGCAGCGGGCGCCGAGCTTTAAATGAACATTCATAGCGCGCGGGGGGAACGGCGGCGCGGGCTGGCCGGGACCAAGTGCGTTTGGAGGCAGCGAGCGCGTTCTCTCGACTCCGGCAGGTAGGTTCGAGCGCCGGAGCCCAAGAGTGAGGTGGGGGGAAAGGGGAAGATGCGCTAGGAAAGTGGCTTGGAGGAGCCAGAGGGCGCGTTTTTGTGGGGAAGGGGGCGGAAGAGAGCTCGAGACGGGACAGAGAGCGCTGAGCATCCCCGGGAGGCGGGGGGTTTTTTTGGGGGGGGGGGGGAAGGCGAAAAGGGAGAGGAGGGCAGGACGCCGAGAGCGTCGCCGGGACGTTGAAGGTTGACCCATGTTAGCATCTCAGGGGAAATAGAAAGGCAGTTTCTCAAGAGCCGAATTTGGTGGCTACGCTGCTTTTTTGTGGTGTTGATAGTCCTTATTTAATTCTTTCGACTGCAGGAAGAGCCTGGTCCACTTTCTCGTATCGCCCCTTCTTCTATTTGCGTGATACTTGCACATCAAGTATCACTGCTTTTGATTTGGTGATACCAAAACATCCAGGCGCTGCGCTTGCCAGTTTTTCTGCGGGCTGTCGGCGCGTGTGTTTTTTTGTGTGTGTCTGTGTGTGTGTGTGCGCGCGCGCGTGTATGCCCGCGCGCGTGTGTCTGTGTGAGTGAGTGCACGCGCGCGCGCACGCGCGAAGGAAAAAAAAAAGGAGGCATGGTTTTGGAGAGGAAAAAGATAATTGGTTGAGGATTGTGTATTCACATCCCCGGCACCTGGAATCTTGGAAAGATGGACAGGTAAAAGGCAGAGTTGCCGCTGTTAACAACACTGTTGCCAAAAAAGAAACAAGTGTCCTGCTATCACGCAGGTATCCCATTAATCTATGTCGCAGTAATTTCTACCTGTGGAAGCTACCTATTCTGCAAGACATGATGCACCCTGATTTAATGTGCAAAGGTTATGTCAGCAATTATATTTGATATTAAACGGAGAATCAGGATTTTTGCGTTCTAGGATATAGCTATTATTATTTGCTCTCCAGCATAGCTTTTCCTTGAATGTGTTAGATTAGAACATACAAATTTCGGCTAGAGTTTCTGAAAATAAGCAAGCCATTGGTTTGCATGAAGGTTATTTAACTATTGGGAGGCTATTTAACTGCTACTAGGAAGCAAAAATTAGGAAGTTACCATTAACAGGATAAATGGTACTGCTGTGTCTAAGATTTTTGTAAACAAAATGAAAAAAAAATGATTTGAAAAAGAGCCTACACATTTTTTTTTCAAATAATGTGTCTGATGACACTTTTCTGGTTCATGAAAGGTAACATTTTGGACTGTGATTCTGCTTTGGCTGCTGTTGCATCAAGAAGGATTGTTTGCCATAGGGAAACTGGAGGCATGTATTGAGAGAATCCCCTGTTGTACACAAAGATTTGCCTCTTTATGTTGATGGCTGCCTATTTCTATTTTCTTCTCATTTGCACTCTGTCATGTTGCCTTCCACGCAGTGGTATCAACAATGACATAATGCTTGGAAATTGCTTTGGTAATGAAGGTTACTGAACAAACCAGCATTCATTCATTCTTGCTCCCCACTTCATTTAAAGGTAGAATTCTTTCCAGCCATGAACTTTACTGTAACCTAACCTTAATTTGTCTGTGGATCACTGAATTGCAGAAATAATTATGGATTTAACCAAATACACATGATGCCTTTTGCCAGCAAAACTAATATACTAATATAATATATATATATTTGTATAAATTGCTCTTACTTGGGATTAAGTATCATTGAACTCAATGGGATTTACTTTGTTGTAAGCATAGATAGAATAACATTGCATGTAAATTAAAATGTTTTGAAAGATTCTAGTTAGGTTCCAATTAATCTACTTTCTGAAAGCAAGTATTCTCATCAGATAAAAAAATTAATATGTTAACATATACATTAAATTTATGTGAAATGATACGTTAAAGATAATTTAATGACCTAATTAATCACTATAAAAGTGTCTGATAATTAGTCATCTTTCCATTCCATTACTATTTCATTCCATATATATATATATTATATATATATATAATTATATATATATAATTTGAGATGAAGAAGTCAGTGAAAATGCAAGCACATTTCTCTTAAATGAGATATCAGGAATTTTAATATTTAACATGGTAATTTTGAAATTATAATAATAGAAAATGATTTGTTCATTTAGTATAGTTAGTATGCCATTGATGTCATCAGTGTTCCAAAGTAATATATTTTTTAAATAGAATTGAATGGCCGTATGCATAGGGATTTCAAATGCTTTGATTACTAAAAAGTGATATTATATATTGAACATGCCTCTCTTCTTAACAATATTTGATTAAGTGTAATATATTATTAAAATTAATACATATATTCTCATATCTATAGCAAAAAATGTTCCCTGAATCTTCCTTGAGAAAAATCTCTATTAAAATCAGTGTGAGGTACTTGTACATTAAACTAAAACTGTGCTTTCAGTAGGTGAAATAGTGCAATACCTAGAAATGAATTAGTATGTATGGGACATGTAGACTTTTATTTGTGGCATTTTAGCACATTACCATGTCTTATCCATGATGATTAACATAGGATTATATAAAATCACATTCACCACCTTACAAAAAACAAAGATATTTCAAATCCATATCTATGTTGAACTAAGGGAAGAAAAAAACCTTGATAATAGATTTATAATTAGCTCATGATGTATTTAAGAGCCATAATTTCTGCTCATTTACTGTCTTTCCTATGCTGCATTGGAATATATTTAAATATCATGAACAGAAATGAGTGAACTTTAAAGAAAATGAGGACAGGAATAGATTGCGGGCATATAATCTATGCAATTTATATCCAGATAAAGAATGACAGTGATTTTTCCCTGCACAAATCAATCTCTTTAGGGCAAATATATCATAGAATTATAAGAGTTTCAAGAGTCAAGTGAAATATAGTTGAGGCTCATTTTATAAGATGTTATATAATGATCAAGTATTAACCCAGATTAAAAAAATGTTTAAAATCTACTGATGCCAGTAGTTATGATATAAGAATGCATACGTTTCCCCCATTATATTTACAGGATCTCAAAGTGTTTATCTCAATAGCTCTTTATTAGATTTCTTTCAAGAACATTGGTCATATGTAAATGAATGTATAATCACATGTACAGTTTGAGTAATTTTTGTTTTCTTTTGCTTTGGTGGATTTCATTATAGGCAAAATGAATTGTGGGAACTATTCTTGTTTCAGACTGTTAACCAATTTATGTTTTAATTTAAATGTACAATGCAAACAAATATTTGCTATTTTATAACAAGCTTTCATAAGGTATCTATTAGAATTGGAGACAGACCCCTGCGTCCTTCTAAGTTGAGAAAGGAAGAATGAAATATATCTTAATAATAAATTTATTCAGAACACAACCTTTTCCTACAGTATTCTTCTTACTGCACGGTGTTTGATCACAAAAGTAACAAATTACTAATTTTGAAGATGATGTTATAGTATTTCTCCACTTAATTTCTCCACTTAAAAGTCCTGGAGTACATGCCCCTGTAACTATAAAATTGTTTATGCTTGGAAGGAAAGCCTGGTGTATAGGATAAAAATTCTGAGAAATCACTGAAAAAGTAAACATACAGGAAGAGATTATTTATTGCTCTGCTGATATGTAACTTGAGAAAAGTATATTAAATAGTCCTTGAATAACAAATAACTGAATTAATCCCTAATTATGACTCTAGTTTCATCTAATTTGTCAGTTATCGATGATGTAATAGTATTAGTCTAAATCTTAAGTATTCTTATTTTTTTGAAATTTAATTTCACAAACTATAATATTTATTTCAAAGAAACATATATCATGTTGAAATAACAGTAGTATGATGTGAAATATTACATTCCTTAAACATGGTACCCGTCCATCCATTTTATTCTGGAGCAGAAAAATGGAAATGACCAACTCATGACAAATAAATTTGTATTACTTCCCTTCACATTTTAGAGAGATCCAGCTCTATGTAGAATACCTATTATTTACTGGAAATGTTTCCCCAATTTGCTTCAGCCTGTTATTTTTAAATTTAACTCTGCATTTTTCACAGCATTCTGTTCTTGTTCTACATAAAAATGATCAAGAAAAGTGCAATACAAGTGCAATTAAACATGATTATAAATGTCAGTGGGATGGAAAATAGGATATATGAGATGATAGAGCTAGAGGGCTCCTCCCACAAGTGGCAGCAACAAATAGGATATTTCCATACTGAAGAAATGACATAACATGAACCATAAACATCTTCCTAAGCATGTTATTTCCAATTTATCTGGAAGATCACATCAGTTCATTTGTACTAGAGCATGGCTGTAGTAAGGTTTTATACAGAGCAGGATGACAGCCTGAAATCAGTGCAAAGAAACTATATGACAAAATGGTTCTGCATGTCAGAACAGACTGAAAAAAATAATTTTATAGCAAAGTGTTTTGCACAATGGTACAGTACCATAGTTTGCATGTCATGTTTTATAGATAAACTGGATTAAGAGTTTCATTTGATCTACGCATTTTAAAAGCACAGAATATGTGAGATGATGGTAATGATAGTAGCTATATAATTGTAGCTTATGATTTCTTGACTAAAATACATTGGTAAGACTTTGATTATTGAAATTTAAACCTGCAATTCTGCACATACTTGTAAATGAGAATGTCCCATGTGGAACTGAAAGAGTTTATTTTTGAATAAACATTTATAAACTTACAGTTATTATATAGATTTGTTATAGCTATTGTTTTTTGTTTATTTATCCTATAGGATAAAGAGCCTAAATGTAATAATTACCATGGGCAAATAATTCAAGTAATATTTTTAGTTCTTTAAATAACATTATTAATTCATCCTTTTATTTTAAACAAATTTGACCAATTTGGAAAATCTCATCATGAATTTATTGCCATCAGTATTGAAAGATTCTTCCTTGATATAAAAATAAAACAGAATAGAGCATTTAGAAAAGTGCTCAAATTGTAATTTGCCAGAATTATTTAAGAAGAAAAGCACTGAATTTCTTTAATCCATACCTGATTTCACACCTGACAATAAATATGGTATAAAACATAACTACTTAAGACAAAACTAATATCTGATTAGAAACTTATTTCACAATTTTCCTGGGCTTTTAACTGAGTTACAAAATTCTATCAGTAGTGTCATTTTATTACTGTCTGCATATTATGAAAATGCAAGATGGTTGTAAAAGATGCTATTCAGGAAAATACCAATGACGTCATCAAATTTAAGTGACATAGTATTGTTGTTAAAGGAATTGTCATAATCTTTAGTAGGAGAAGAATAATTCCAAACATTAGAATCATGGTTCATTCATCCATCTGAACTGGACATTTTTGCTTAGCGAATGATAATAAAAGATGCAATTGCTGCAATTGTGGCAGCATTTAAAAATAAAGATAATGAAATAACGATGTTTTGTGCCAATATGATGTTCTGTAGATGGCAGCCAAAGTTTAATGTAAAGGGCACCTTTAAATACTCTAAAAAGGAAATGCATTTATTTTTACATTTACAAGAATATTTTTAGCCAATACAATGGTATTGAAATCTAAAAAGAAAATGTTCAGACTGCCTTAACTTATTTTTTAAAAAATATGTAAGCTCTTACATACTCTTATAAAAGCAAAGGAATTGTATCTGATTTTATGTTAGTTTCGAAGGCTTAATGTCAAAATAAAATTTCAAAATAAAATTAATAGATCAGCTAAATTTTGGGTTCATGCTTTTTATGTCAGAATTTATTAAACCAAATAGTTTTGAGATACTGTTTTTCTGTTTTAACAAAATAAAGTACAAATTAGTTTCCAAATGTTTTTGAACCATCCATACAAATAAAATATTTATATTTTTAAAATAATTAACTGCTATATAAATAAAATCGCAATGAGACTTAGAATTTCCTTACTTATGAGAATGTGATAAATTCAGTGCTATTTTCCTAACTCAAGCATAGTGTTTACATTTAATATGAGCATTTAAATGGTCAATTGTTAATAAGTGGTGTTGTAATGCTCAATTTTACAAGTTCTTCTATAGCAAAGTTATGTAATCTGTAGTGTAAATCATGCATTATAAAGATCAAGTACTGTCAATCACATCATTTGACGATGTTAGAAATGCTAAACCCATGAACTAAAAATTTGCTATGAATTTCTAAAATTTATCAATATACACATGTTATCACATAGAATGCAGCTGACTTGTCTGTTTTTATTTTATCTAGGGGAAATCTACTTAGATTTGAGATAATTTAAAATTTCCCCAGATGCTTCTGTTGTGAATTGACCCCTCTGACATTTACCAAGTGCATCTATTAGAAGAAATGAAAGGTTGTGGTCTTCTCTTCCCCCTCCTCCTCTTCCCCCTCCCCCCATTACTTTTTAAAAAAACTCTTACATGGGATGGGAGGGAATTCATAATCTGTGTGACTTGGTGTAGTAACTGAATTAAGTTCCCAATGACTGATGGTCCCAAAGTAATTTAATTAATTTCCTCTAATTAAAATATTTCAAAGTCTACCTCCCATTATGTTTAACATGTGTATTGTTTATATTTTGTTAATGATTACAAACAATTTAATTTTATCATTAGATCATTATACAAATATAATTAAAATGCTGATAATGTATATTTTTATTCCAAAGATCATTGGATCCATAAAAAAACATTATTATTTATCTTCTGTAGGCTAATATGAGATAATCTCAGAAAAGGAGACTTTTTAAAATTGTTATGCTCCTGTCAAGTATAAATGGAATAAATAAACGTTTTTAGGTTGATTTGATTGTGGTCTTTATTGATATTATAAATCTCATGAGGAACTGCCTAGGCAGTGAGGAATATGCAAATATCTACAATACTCTTTCTACATTCCACATAGTTAATTATGTGCTACACAAATTTTACCTTCATTATTAAGAAGACCACTTATTATAAAGATAAAATTAGCTTTTATCTGATTGTATCAATTACATTACCAGACCTAAGGACACTTAACTGCAGAATATATTCCTTTTAGCCTTTCCAGGCCCTGCTTTTGTCACAGATCAGTTCTGGGAGGTTTAAGCAATCTCTGGAGCAGAGTTGGAATTGTTTGGTGGGAAACAGTAAGAAGAAAAGTAAGTGGAATACCAGTTGTGCAACCAGAAGTCTACTTCCATGGCACTGAATAGAAATAATTGTTTATTCTTTTCTAAAACAATTCTAATTGTAGATTTTTTGTTCTTAGTAACAATTTAATATGATGATACAACAGCACAGTGTTGTTATTCTTGGACTTTTCAGATGATTCTCATTAATCAGATTAGAATCCTCTAATTTAAACTTAAAAGCTGTAGATCACTGTTACTCTCTAATTAATTTTCAGATTTATATTTTTATAAAAATGAGTGCTTTGATTGCCACTAAAAATATAAGATGATTTTAAAAAATGCAATCTACAAGCTCTCTTCCATTATTTGTTTAATGCTATTCAAAAAAAGTACAGTAGATTTTAGACCTGGTGTTGTTAATAACAACAACAACAACAACAACAATAATATAACATGCCAGATATCACAGTTGTAGAAAACCAAAGTGTACAGCTGATTGATATCTGTGTACCAGGAGATGCCAGAGTCAAAGAAAAAGAATTGGAAAAAAATATGAAATACCGCAACCTGGCCATCGAAACTGTGCGATTATGGATGAAACATGTAACAGTGATACCCATTGTCATTGGGGCACTGGGAACTATCTCCAAAAACTTTGCAAAATACATCAAGAAATTGCAGCTTCCTGCAATAACTCCAGCAAAGCTACAAAAAGCTGCACTACTCGGGACATCTTACATTTTAAGGAGATACCTGGTTGATACCTAGGATGCTGGCAGCAACCCATGTCAACCATTAGTGCCAGTCAATTTGAGTGTTCAGTTGACTGAGGTTCATGTTTAATGAATAAAAGTTTAATAAAATGAACTAAGGCTTGCGACCAAAGTCAAAAATAACAAAAAAAGCTTCTTTCAAAATATAAAAAACAAGAAAAAAGTTAAGAAAATGATTGGTCCATTAGTGGGGGAAAATGGCAAGAAGGTGACAAGCAACAGGGAGAAAGCAGAACTATTTAACTCGTTTTTTGCATCTGTCTTTACACAAAGAGAAAAAACTCCAACCTACCCAAACCAGTGCCATAAAAAACAGAATAGAAACGCAAGTTAAGATAGGCAAGAAAATGGTAAGTAAGCACCTGTCCAGCCTAGACGAGTTCAAATCCAGGACCAGATGGATTACACCCCAAGGTTCTCAAGGAACTGGCAGACGTGATCTCAGAACCACTGAACTATATTTTTCAAAGATCCTGGAGCACTGGGGAACTACTAGAGGATTGGAAGAGAGCTGATGTAGTTCCCATCTTCAAAAAAGGGGAAAAAATAGATCCAGGAAACTACAGACCTATCAGCCTGACCTCAATAACTGGGAAGATTCTGGAAAAGATAATCAAACAACAAATCAGCGAACACCTTGATGCAAACAAAGTCATCACTAAAAGTCAACATGGGTTTGTCAAAAACAGATCATGCCAGACAAATCTCACTACATTCTTTGACCAAGTGACAAAATTAGTGGACCAGAGGAATGCTGTAGATATAATTTACTTGGACTTCAGTAAGGCATTTGATATAGTAGATCACAACCTACTACTTGATAAGATAGAAAAATGTGGGTTAGACAGCACCACCACCAGATGGATTCGTAGCTGGCTGACCGGCCGTACTCAGCGGGTTGTCCTCAATGGAACTGCATCTACATGGAGGGAAGTGTGTAGTGGGGTGCCCCAGGGCTCTGTTCTGGGCCCAGTGCTCTTCAACATCTTCATCAACAATTTGGATGAGGAGATAGATGGGGAACTCATCAAATTTGCAGACGACACCAAGCTGGCAGGAATAGCCAACACTCCAGAAGACAGGCTTAAGATATAGGAGGATCTGGACAGACTTGAACACTGGGCACTATCTAACAAAATGAAATTCAATGGTGAAAAAAGTAAGGTTCTATATTTAGACAGGAAAAATTAAATGCACAGGTATAGTATAGGTGGTACCTTGCTCAATAGTAGTAAGAGGGATCTTGGAGTCCTAGTGGACAATCACTTAAATATGAGCCAACAGTGTGCTGCAGCTGCCAAAAAAGCCAACACAGTGCTAGGCTGCATTAACAGAGGGATAGAATCAAGATCAAGTGAAGTACTAATACCACTTTACAATGCTTTGGTAAGGCCACACCTGGAATACTGCATCCAGTTTTGGTCACCATGATGTAAAAAAGATGTTGAGACTCTAGAAAGGGTACAGAGAAGGGCAACAAAGATGACTGGGGAACTGGAGGCTAAAACATATAGGGAATGGTTGCTGGAATTGGGTATGTGTAGTTTAATGGAGAGAAGGGTGAGGGGTGACATGATAGCAGTGTTCCAATATCTCAGGGGCTGCCACAAAGAAGAGGGAGCCAAGCTATTCTCCAAAGTACCTGAAAGCAGGACAAGAAGCAACGGATGGAAATTAGTCAAGGAGAGAAGCAACCTAGAACTAAGGAGAAACTTCCTGACAGTTAGAACAATTAACCAGTGGAACAACCTGCCTCCAGAAGTGGTGAATGCTCCAACACTGGAAGTTTTTAAGAGGAGACTGGACAGCCATTTGCCTGAAATGGTATAGGATTTCCTGCCTGAGCAGGGGGTTGGACTAGATGACCTCCAAGGTCCCTTCCAAATAATAATAATAATAATAATAATAATAATAATAATAATAATAATAATAATAATAATAATAATAATAATAATATGATGATGATGATGATGATGACGACGACAATGATGATGTTGGAAGGGACCTTGGAGGTCATCTAGTCCAACCCCCTAATCAGGCAGGAAACCCTATACCATTTCAGACAAGTGGCTGTCCAGTTTCTTCTTAAAAACTTCCAGTGTTGGAGCATTCACAGTTTCTGGAGGCAGGGTGTTCTACTGATTAATTGTTCTGACTGTCAGGAAATTTCTCCTTAGTTCTAGGTTACTTCTCTTTCTGATTAGTTTCCATCTGTTGCTTCTCATCCTGCCCTCAGGGGCTTTGGAGAATAGCTTGACTCCCTCTTCTTTGTGGCAGCCCCTGAGATATTGGAACTCTGCTATCATGTCACCCCTCATCCTTCACTTCATTAAATTAGACATACCCAGTTCCAGCAACCATTCCTTATATGTTTTAGCCTCCAGTCCCCTGGTCATCTTTGTTGTTCGATTCATTCAGTTCATTCAGTGTAAATTATCAATTATCAGTTTCCACTTAGAAATACCTTTTGTTGAAGGGCTGTTAAAAGAGATGCATTCCTTTCCCTAAGATATAACTAAACATGATAAAATTTGAAGTGAGCAAAATCTCATTCAATAATAAATGAAAATATGGCATTTAAAATTCCTTTTCTCAGGAAATATTTTTTTCTAGGAAAAAAAAGATGAATGAAAAGTACCCTACATACAGTACTATGTATTTTACATGTACTAAGTTTATTTTAAAGTGCAAAATTATGTACAAGGAATTAATATTTCCTTCAATAAAATTTCCTTCAAATATGCCAAAATCTTCAAATCAAATATATCTCCTGGTGACTCATGATCATACCCGTGCCCCTAAACATACACATTTATTTACAAACAAACAAATATTTACAAACACACATACTATTGCTAATTTGTGAGACCAAAGTTAATTGTAATTTGTCTACTAAGAATAATGACTTATAGAAAAAAATAGTTCAGGGTTCAAGAAGCAGGCAGTGACTTCACTGCGTCAGTTCATTGCATTTAATTGTAATTACTTTTGTTATTATCTTACAAACAAGCTTCTAGTGTTTTTCAGAAGTAAAACTTTACTGGCCCTTATAATTTAATATTATGTTATTACTAGTGTCTTTATCTTGTTTCATTAAGTATCATATGATGTGGAAAATAAAATATTGGTTACTCAGCTATACTGTATTTATCATGACCAATGGGATATTCCTTAATGTTTCCTTCCCCTGAGTCTTTTGATTGTTTTGGAAACTATTAAGTTAAATTACATTGTTAAAGAGATCCATGTGGATATTGCAGATGATCTCAGTATTTTTCAATGATCCGGGGATTTCTTTAGAAGACTCTGCTACCAGGTGAAATATTTATAAATATGTTTAACCTTATAGCTAATAAAGTTTGAGATATTTGAAATACCTGAAGATCACGGAATTCATATACTGTATATTTTCATAAATCAGAGACTTTTTTGCTAGATTAATCACTAATTAATTGTTGCATTCCCATTGTTTATCTGTGTTCCTTTGTTCCATGTAAAATGTTCAATGGTGTGTTAAAGAGGATTTTATAAAAGCTTTGTGGGATATGTTTTCCCTGAGAGTGTATAGCATTCCTTCATTGGGCAACTTTGCCTAATTGGGCTTTACTGCTGAGTTTATCTCTTTTCCATATGTCAAAAAAGATGAAAATACGGTAAATGTAATTATAAATATTGGGATTTATATTTCCAAGAATGGAAGGTCAAAACTTCAGTGATTTTCCCCCCCTTCTTAACCTTCCAAAAAGCAGAAAAAGGAAGTTCCCAAGGATCAGTCAAAATGCTTTGTTGTATAAAGGTTCAGTACATTTTGGACAAAATCTTTTGCCATGGACACTATAATTATAATCATATGAACAAATGTGCACCTATGTAAAATATTGTAGCTGAAATGCAAATGAGGTGAGGCATATTATTTATAATAATTCTAATTTTAACTGCAGTGCAAAAATAATATGCAGAAATGGAGTGGGTATAAAATTGTTTATGTAAATGAGAAATATCCATTGATGGTAGAAAGATTAAATTTACAAAGAATCTTTCAAAAAAAAATAATCTTATGAACTCATCTTGTATAACTTTATTTCCACCATTTCTTTTACATAATGCCTCATGAATGCCTAAACTTTGCTATTAATCCTATTTCTAAGATGGAAGCAAAAAAATGTACAGTACAAGTATTACCTATATTTACTGACTTAAATACTGTATGTCATTTAACTATCACTTAGCTTCTAAGTTTTGAAGTGAAAAAAACAGGTGTAAATATATTTATGTGTGAACAAAATGGTGAGGTCTCAGTATTTTGTTCAGCCAAATGAATTGATATTTTTAAATAACAGTGGATACTTTTTTGTACATCTATCTATTTAATCTGGTTAACTAATTGGTTAAGATAAAGCAATGGAAATGTATCCAGTTTCTTCACAATTCTTAATCAATCTTAATTCAGCAGTGATCAGTGACAAAATCAAAAGAGTATTGTAAAATATGTTCATGTTTACAGATCTAAATTTTCCATATTATAGCTTTCAAAAAAATAAAATATTGAGACATTCATGAACCCCATTTTTAATGTTGATTGAAGCCCAGGAAAAACTCTAAGTGGCAATAATAAAAATTGGAGCCAAGATATAAAGTGAAAAATGAAGCAGAAGTCATATTTCCAAAGAATCAAGCTCAGCCTCAGTGTGATGTGGTACTACTGAGAGAAATTGTTCCATTAATATGGATGCTTCTACAACGCCATTCATTAGATAGGTGGGTTTTTCAGGCTGCAAAATTGGATATCATAGTAAGGCAACTAATGATTGGATTATTTTATTAAGTTTTTGATTTTAGTCATAGGAAAAGGTCTTTTGCTGGTTTTCTCTTATAGACCAAAGTAATCTGGATAGTTTTACATATAATGTATCATTATTTAAGTAAGATTATTTGACCAACATTTCTTGGGCCATTCTCATAGTCATATACATGACATGCTTCACATTTTTAAATTGAAATATGAAAACTGGTATAATTTATCATTTTAATGCAAGGAGTTTTGATTGAGGACACTTGTAGGTTATAGTTTATACTTTATTGAAGGATTTTTGTCACATGCTTTGCATTATATTTATTTTGGAATAAATCATTTTAGTAAACTTGGTATACTAGGTATTTTGTTTAATTTCTTGCTTACAACACTGGTTGTAAAGTTGAGGTTAAAAGTCCCAGGAGAAAAATCCTGGGATAAAATATTTTGGATAAAATCCATCTGGAAGCTCAAAACCCACAACTCTTATTTATTGCTAGGTTTGTATCCTGTTTTTATTCCATGAAGTGAAGGTAGTGTATATAGCACTTCCTTCAGCTATCTTATAATGTTAGAACAATATAGGATAATTTGAGCTGATAGACAGTGATTGATCATTTGTCACTCAGTAGGTATGGGTTGACTTGAATTTGTGTGTCCCAAGTCATAGTGCAATACCTTAAAATTATATCATGCTTTCTTTCTTATTACCAGGCTTAATCAAATGCTCATGTAAGATTGGAATGCTACAGAGTTACTTATGTTTTTCTTATAGTAAAATTTGAAGAGGTAGTTAGAGGCAATATTAGTTCCTAATTTCTTTCCTAAGGACCTATCTGCACTGCCCAGTTGCCAGAATGGGCAGGCAGATAAGCAATTACCATTTATTAAACCTCCACTGACCTTTAAACCCATTCCTAAGCCTTAGGAATGCTTTGTGAAATATACCCCTTGAGTGTTTCTGACTATTTGTGTGGGAACTCTTCAGCTAGTTGAAGAGTAATCTTAACAGTTTGTTTGCTACTTTGCAAAGGAAAGACCACCACTCAACTCATCCAATGTTTATTATGAATAATCATTTCCAAGAATGACTCAGAGAGATTTTTAAAATCCATTTAGAATTAGATTGATCTAAGCACAGAACAGGACTAGATCAAATGTACATATGCCCTAGGTCACTCTTATATTTAAAACTTCGACAATTAATTAAGAGACTTTTTTTTGAAAAGCAAGTTTGGTAGACCTGTCTTCCACAAGTGATGTTGACAGCAGCTGTTATGTATGGAATCCTAAGCTATAGATATTTAATACATTTATAACAAAAGCATCCATTATTTTGGTTTCCCTTAACACTGAATATACTTCAAATGCTAGAATAAATGTAGCTTAGAAATAACTGCTATAGATAATTTGTCATGGGTGCTTGTAAAACAAAAAATAATAAATTGAACTTTTTGTTTTGACTAAAAACCCCTTGGTTAGTAATTAAAATGAACTCTGTATTCTTAAAAACTGTAATGAGACTCTTATAGTGCTGTCATATACAAATGCTTAGATATATCAGAAGGAAATGGACATATAGTTCTAAGATGGCGGCCACAGAGGAAGCTTGGTTACATTGTGGGAAGAGAAGTTGCTATTAAACTATCTTAAACTAAGACAAAACAGTAGGAAAAAAGGGAAAGAGGGAAAGATAAGTCAGAAAAGTAAAAACACTGAAGAGAAAAAGAGAAGAAAGATCTGCAGAGCAGCTGTGGGCAGAGAGGAAAGCCAACTGAGGGCAGCGCAATGACCGGCAGAGAGGAGAAATAGGAGAGCCGGGGAGATAGTGGAGAAGGGAGGAAAGCCAGGCAGGGAGAGAAGAGGAGAGCTTACTGTGAACCATTCAGGCAGCCCTGTTTGCTGAAGGAAGCACGACGGACCAGCAAACAGGAACCACGTGGCCGTGGAGCTGTTGGTGGGGTTGATGGAATGCTGCAGCACAGTAGACCAGTGCCTACAGACAGCAGCTGACCAAGTGCTACAGATGGCAGTAGACCAGGGCCTGCAGACAGCAAAAACCAAAAAGAGGGATTTTCAAACAACAAACTCATGGAACAGGTGACTAATATTATTGTGGTATGCAATACATGCTCTATGTATGTGCTTATACCAGAACAACACTCAAACTATGCATGCATTACATGTAAACTATGTAAACTACTGGAGGCAAAAGTAAGGAACTTAGAGGCAACTCTAGCCAAACCCCAACGTACAAAAGAAAGCTCTACCCAAACCAAACCAACTAATGAACAAATAACTCCCAGAGAATTTGACCCTACTGATAAACCCTTGGAGGAACACAAGTGGAGGTATGTCACATATAGTAGGAAACACAATACTCAAAGAAAGAAGCAGCATACAATTAAACCCCTTCTGCCCAATCCAACCCAACCAGAAGCAGCCCCACTAAAACTGAGCAATTGATTTCTCCCACAACCTCCTCCTCAAAGAAAACATGCAAACACCTAGCAAAGAAACAACTTCAAATATGCCTTTAAAAGTCACTTCAAATATCCCTTAAAAAGTCACATCAAGCAACACACCAGAGATAAACAGAAAAGCACTCCAGATTGCAGCCCCACAAAAAGGAAGGTGAGTGTTGATAATAGGAGATTCTATCCTAAAAGGAACGGAATCATCCATCTGCAGACTGGACATACAATCTAGGGAGGTATGTTGTCTCCTTGGAGCAAAATAATTAGGCCTTTTGATTGCTACCCTTTCTTCCTCCTCCTCTACATTGGGACAAATGACACAACAAAGAATACGGAAATGTACATGATCCAAGATAAAATCTCTTCAGAATGTATATGGGTCAATATAAAAGAGAAAAAAAGTGACATTACCATAGGTGTATATTACAAGCCACCCAACCAATCAAAAGAAATAGATGAACTCTTTGCCAACCAATTAATAAATGTATGGAGGAAGCATACCACAGTAGTAATGGAAGACTTCAACTATCCAGATATCAACTGGGAGACAAACTCTGTAGCGAGCGGGAGATCAAACAGATTCCTAACCAACCTAGCCAACAACTTTGTCATTCAAAAGGTGGAGGAGGGAACTAGAAATAAAGCCATAATGGATTTAATTCTAACTAATAGAGAAGAAGTGATAGAGGGAGTTGAAGTTACTGGAACCTTGGGCGAAAGTGACCACATCATACTGGAATTTAATATAACACAAACACTAGCAACAGAAAACAATCCAACCAGTGTCTTGAACTTCAAATGAACTGACTTTAACAAACTCAGAGAACCTAGGAAAGATCCCATGGATGAAAATCCTAAAAGGGAAAACAACCCAAGAAGTATGGGAAAGTCTGAAAATGTGATCATAAAAGCCCATACTAGCACAATATCACTGAAAAAGAAAAACAAGAAATTCAAGAAGAAACCAGCAAGGCTGCACAAAGATCCCTCTGACAAACTGAAAGACAAAAAGGACAAATACAAAAAATGGAAAGAGGGGCACATAACTAAGACCTATTATCAGCAGACAGCCAGAACATGCTAAGATGAAGTCAGGAAAGTAAAGTCTCAGAACGATGATGATGATGGTGATAATAATAATAATAATAATAATAATAATAATAATAATAATAATGATGATGATGATGATGATGATGATGATGATGATGATGATGATGTTGGAAGGGACCTTGCCACATAGGAGAGGGGATCATGTTATTCACCAAAGCACCAGAGGGCAGGTCAAGAAACAATGGTTGGAAACTGATCAAAGAGAGAAGCAACCTGGAATTAAGGTGAAACTTCCTGACAGTGAGGACAATTAACTAGTGGAACAGCTTGACCCCAGAAATCGTGGGTGCTCCATCACTGGAGATTTTTAAAAAGACTAGACAGTCACTTGTCTAAATGGTATGGGTTCTCCTGTTTGAGCAGGGGGCTGGACTAGAAGACCTCCAAGGTCCCTTCCAGCTTCTATTCTATTCTATTCTATTCTATTCTATTCTATTCTATTCTATTCTTTAGTCAATAATGCTTTTCCCAAATATGAAAAGATTTATGCCATTATGTAAGCCATACTCAGAGAGAATTATAATGACTTCCATTTTCATAATAGAAACATGAACCTTCAATATTTCAGGGAAAGCATTAAAAGGTAGGAGCTATCATTTCAAACCTATATTTTGTTAATATATTTATTATTTGATGACTGTATTGCTGGCTAATTAATTTTTCACTGCAGTAGATGTGCAATGAGATTTTGCCCTTAAGGTAATTATGAAGCAAATATGGTTGTCCTGTTCAACAGTCCTATTTGCATGCTTATTCTTTGCAGAAACCTGAAAATCTGTGGTGAATTGTTATTACATTTATTTGGATTAATAATTATATAAATTGCTTCTTTCTAGCTGATTTAGTTTCGAAGATTACCACTGGCATACAAGATTCCCTTTATTTCAAAAATAAGATTTCTCACCAACATTTTTAGAATATTCTTAGCATGTGAACTTAAGGGTTATTAGTAAAAACCAGCTCAGAGTGATCGTGTGGACACCGAAAGCCTTAAAGCCTCTAATAGCCATAATAATAGAGCTGGGTGAAGGATACTGGTTGCCTTGGCAACGATGCACGTGCCACACAAGATAATGTAACTGCTGTTGTGCAGAAATCTGTACTGCATTGCGATTTCAGAGTTTTCTGCCATATTGTATTTTATCCTCCAGCCTAGAATTCTGAAATGGCAAATTATGTAGATAGCTAAACAAATGGATTCCTGTGATAAAAACAAAATAAAAGGCATAATGATTACTTGTTTGTATGTTTGAAAAGCGCAATTCATACGCTTGAATTTCCGTCCATTTATGGGTTCTGAATAGTTCTTTCCTTTTCACCAGAGCACCAGTAGTTCAGTATGGCAAAATATGTTTTTAATATATCCTCAGTATTAGAATTGTGTTAAAAAGAAAGAAGGCATTTTGCCAAAATAAATAAAACATTAAGTATGCACGCACATTCAGTCTATATGTGGCAATAGTTTTCCTGGATTGCAACTAACTGATTCCTATAAAAATTCATTCCATTAAAGATCATGAGGGTCTATCTAAATCCAATTTATATATGCATTTTAAGTCAAATACCACCACTGACTTAAGGATATGACCTCACTCTGAATTAGTAATTTATTTTTTAAAAAATTAAAACATAATGCTTTGAATTCTTTTTTCATTTGTCTCTACTAGGACATTTCATAGATTCTTATGTCAGCCAGTTTACAGTGTAAATATTTTGCATTTATATGTACAGCATAAAATATCATAAACATTCATTTTTAACAAACCAGCTCTTCAGAGTCATTATGTTAATAGGGCATTTGGGCCATAGAGCGAATGATAATGAAACTTATAAGTTTTCTTTTCTTTATAACTATTAATAGCAATATTAAAGAACTGGAGTAACCCCACAACTTTTATCTGGTAGAATGCATGTTCTATCTAACCATTCACCACAGGCTTAAAAACAAAGCTGAAGCAGAACCCAGTTTTTCTTTTCTTTTTGCAATCGAAGAAGGTGGGTATGAAAGCTGCTATTTGAAGTACAAGAAATTAAAATTCAGAATAAAATTAGGCTATTGACAAACAAAATTTTATTGAATACAATCAAAGAAAGTTGTATATCAACAATTTAAATATGATTCATTTACAAATACAGTAAGTAATTTGATTCTTCCAAAGATTTTGTGATTCATTTGAGAAATTAAGCTCTAGTTTTACCTTATCCAATTTTGTACTTGTAGGTTTCAGAGTATTTACTAGACCTGATCTAACCAGGTTTTTTTTAAAAAAAAATTATTTTGGTGCCCAATGCCAAGCAAAGGAAACAAGCTGCAAACTGAATAGTAAAGCAATTCACTTTCCAATAAATCCTTTCACATGGGTGAATTTATAGCCATTAATTAATTATTCTTAGGTGCAAACAATATTTTTCATAATCCTGAAGGAGATGTGGGATAAGTAATTTGGATTATGTCTTCACCGGATGAAGAATAAAGATTAGTTGGAGCAATGGATTTATGCTAAATTGCTTGAATGTCATTCCCATTGAAATTAATAGAACTTAAAACTATCATACATTTCCCCATATGCAATTTTATGTAACATAGTGATATAAGTACAAAAGGGAGTACTTTGCAGTGTCATGTTAGAATGCAAGCTTTATTTTTGTATCGTGGCTAGCCGTGGGAAAACCACGGCTAACTTTGATTCCAAAGTTAACTGACTTATTTAATATATTTTATTCAACATATTGAGTTTATCAACCATTGCTGTCAGCTATTTTTGGGTCTGTGTGTGTGTGTGTATATGTGTGTGTCATTGCATTCAGGTGAGTATTATAATATAAAGAAAGCAAGTTGGTATACTACTTACTTCATTCTTCTGCCTCAGAATACTCTTGATCATACCAATTTATCTTTGTCCAAATTCTGGGCCAATGGGCACACATCCAAATAAAGCCCTGGAATGCAGCCAGCTACTCTTTTTATTTCCAACCTAGAAATATTCTTGGAAATAAAGGTAGTTGTACGGACTAGCATCTGCTTTGAAGTTTGGCAGTGTTCTTTAAAAGAAAAAAAAGAAAAGAAAAAAAGTTCACTGAGATGGGCCAGAAAGCTTCATGGATGCCAAGGGAGTTATCCATAGATTGATGCATCGTGCTCTTGCAATGTGAATTCTGAGTTGTGTTTTCTTCCAATCTTAGGTTCCCTATGTTCATCTGCTCTAAATGTTCCCAAAACGGAAAACCAACTTACCTTGCATGCTTTTCAGTTCAGTTTCCATGTACGTCCATTTTTTTGATCCATAAATAAAGAACAAGAGTTGGAAAGAGTAAGATGGGAATAAAACTTCAGAGAGGAAGTGTTACACTCTTACAATGCACCTGTTTATCCCCATTCTGTTCCGAGGTCTATGGTTTCCCAGGCAGCTGCTGGTTAAGTAGGAAGTAGGAAACAGGACCCTGTGTAACTCACAGCATGCTATCTAAGACATTACAAACTAAAATGTGGGTGATAAAAGAATTACTTGCCAGTGCTAGTTCTTAAGAGGAGGAAACTGCTTACAATGTAGATAGCTCTAATATTTTGGAATCTGCATTTTTAATTATAAAAATCAAGAAAGGTATTTCTATTATCTTTAGAAGTATCAGCTATAACTTTGTTTTGTATTTCATTCCATTTAGGAGATTTTCTTTAAGAAAGTTAGTCCTTAGTATAGAAAATGATAAATAATAGTTTCTGCCATTATCTGTTGCATAGTTATTTTACTTTAGTTATTAATCTAAAGTCGTAAGAATACAGGTTTCATATATAGCCTCCTCTTCCTTAATCTCTTTATCTCATACTTAAATACTCTTAAAGCTATTTGGAAAAGAGTCTATTTAATTTGATAGCTAATAAAACTAGGTTACATTTTAACTTGCTTTTTTGCAGCCAGATGTGGTTTGCAGTGCTGAATAGCTACCAGGCAGCACTTTTACATTAGTCTTTTTCTCACTGCTACAAGTATTTCCGTAACACTGTCAAATTTTTGACTCAAAATAAACTTTTTCCTCATAAAACAAATATGTGGAGTCCTGCCACCCCAAAATTGGATTCCAATTTCTGTCAGTGGAATATCTTTACTATTTTACAAGAAAAAAATATCAAGCCAAGAAATTCTTATTACTAAGAATTTACATAATGCAATACAAAATCACTAGCTTTTCCAGGCAACTGGTGTTCCAATTTTTTTCCAACAATTATTTAAGGCACCAGGTGCAAGTTGAAATTAATTAATGCAAATGTTTTCCTATGAATAATGTTTTTAAACTTTGGTATGTTGCTCAGAATCCTTTTGTATTGGAATTAATTAATAGAAATAATAATAGCTTGTGTATCTATATGTATATACACACACATACATTTAGGTAAAGGTAAAGGTTCCCCTGCACATGCGTGATAGTTGTTTCCGACTCTAGGGGCCAGTGCTCATCTCTGTTTCAAAGCCGAAGAGCCAGTGCTTGTCCAAGGACGTCTCCGTGGTCATGTGGCCAGCATGACTAGACGCCAAAGGCGCACAGAACGCTGTTTCCTTCCCACCATAGCAGTCCCTATTTTTCTACTTGCATTTTTACGTGCTTTCGAACTGCTAGCTTGGCAGAAGCTGGGATGAGTAACAGGCACTCACTCTGTTACGCGGCATTCGGGATTCGACCACCAAACTGCCGACCTTCTGATCGACAAGCTCAGCGTCCTAACCCACTGAGCCACCGCATCCCTCACATACATTTACACACAGGTATATATACACATTTACACATGTATGTGTGTGTATCTATAAGAGTAAATGTTACGTGCACACCTATGCTATTATGCAAACATTTCATAGCTAAGAACTGACCTCCAATTTTAGAGGAGTAAAGGTGCAGAATAAAGAATCATCTCATACAAGCAATTAAGCCTGGGCTTTAATAATTTGTGCCTATGTTTTATTTTATGTATTTACTAATCAAATTTATGTAGCCATCCATCTCACCAAAAGTGGGACAGCATACCATAACGTTTAGGTTAGTTTATCTTTTTAAATATTGTTTCTTTCCATCTCAAAATGGTGCAAATGTTTGCCAACAATTTTCAGCAAATTATGAGAAGAATTTTTTTTACAGAGTGTGGGACTGCAAGGAAAAATCCTTTCTCATACTTATACCTATATCTTTGATTTAAGGGTCATAGGAAAGCTGAAAGCATCTTCAAACAACAGATTAGCTCTCAAAATCACAATATCACAATTTCTTGCAGGATATGAACACCAATATGAAAATGCATATAACATTGCCTTTCTCAAGGAAGACACAGTGGTGCCAAGGCAGCTATAATCCATAGCAATCCCACTAGGCAGGAAATAAGCTATATCCAAGAGTGTTATAAGCATGCCAGCCTGATTTTTTTCCAGGACTCAGTTTATTGCAGCCATGTCTATCATTCTGGCAGACAGTGGTGTCCTCTGCTACTTGCTGCTGGTTATCATGATGAAATTGGGGGTATTGAGCACACCACATACTTTTCTATACCATCAGGGCACCACTGCTACCCTCCTCACTTCTCCACTATCCTTCACCTTGTAAAATATGGAAGTCTGTTAGCATATTCATTTCAAAAAGGTAACCCAATCTTGCAACAGTTCATTAAATGACCAAAACTATCTCTGTTTTTTTTCTGATGTGTCAACACTCACAGTTAAATCACATGATAAGTTTATTTTATTTGAAGTGAATTGCATTCTCTTGCAAAGCTTTGGAAGAAGGTTTCTGAGAGATCTGCATCATGAGACAATAAGATTGAAGGAAAGCTTTCAAGAGATGTGCAAGGTTTTTCATAACTTGGGTTACAATTTAAGAGTGTATTGTAAAGCTTTTTAAAACCATGGTTTAGTACATAACTTTCCCTTTGGCACTAGCTCTTTTAACAAATGCTTGAAAACTTTTCAAGTTTTCTGAAAACCCATTACAATTACATGGTTTCCAAGCCTACATGAAAAAATATTACACTTGGACATATAGAGTTTAGCTTGAGTTTTTACACTGATATTTAAGTATTGCATTTTGCTAGAGAATGATCAGGCAAGAAAAGCATTACATCTTCCTTTAGAAAATTTTGAATGCTCTTGAGTTTATATTGGATAATTCCTTCTTGCTCCTTGTAGCTACTGTCTCAGCCATCTCAGAATAGTATATATCTTATTATTTCCTAGGGCATATCTTATTATCAACAACAATGCTGCAGGAGTTTATTAAATACCAGCAGAATTGTTTAAGATCTGCCATTAAGTCTGAACCATCAATGCCTCTCTTGATAGTACATTGACTACGAGTTGGCAGTGGAGCAATGACTGGATTTTATTACTACAAATCAGAGGATCGATCTACTAATTATCAGAACAAAATAAAACAGAATCATTTATATTTGCTAAAATATTGTCTACTTTCCAAAATAAATAATTGCCCATTAATGTTACCGTAAAACTGTTTTGATATAAGGTATCAATATATACAAGTGCCCCTGCACATTGGTTCTTTACTCTTTTAGTGAAAGTAAATTTGTCTACTTAGCACTGCACCTATGGCTAAAAGCTTAATCTGTTTATTCTAAATGACAAGTACAGTACTAAGGCCAAGAAATTTAACAAAAATAACCACTTATTAGCCAAGGAGAAGCTGTCTTTAAACTACAATGAAGCTTTTAAAATTTAGTTTAAATGCAAACCAATAATAATTTGTCTAGGGTAATCACAGGTTTGAAAACCAGAAGAATGCAATTCACATTCAGAATGGAGAATAGTGTTTTGAAAGCTGATTATATGCTTTATGCAGAGAAGGTTCCTTCCGATAAAAGGATCTACAGAGGATGGGCAAAGGAAACTCATTCCATTCTAACCAAAAGCTGGAATCAAAGAAGGAAATGTAGGATGATTGGTGCAGCATGAATTGGTCTGTTATGTAAAGATTGTTTATCATCTCTGCTTATGAAAAATGCAGGTGTTATAGAAATGTCCCCCACCCACAAAAAAAAATCTGCTGAATTGCAATAAGGGAATGCAAAGATATTAAAGCTAAGCTCTTCAGTTATCTAATGTTATTTTGGTAGAACACAAGAAAAGCTGGGGAAGAAAAAAGAAAAAGTGTCCTTTTCTAGTGACTTATCCTTTCACTAAATTGCACTGTAGTTGTAATTGAACAGCTCCTGTTCTCCGTTTCTCTGTGATTAGATGATTGATCCTTCAGTCACTCCATCCCATTTCCTCCCTTCCTCTCTCTGCACTCAAGACATTTTAAAAGAAGGGAAGTAAAAATAGCTGGTGCTCCTGATTTTGTGAATTCCTGCTTTTCTGCAGAATTGCAAGGCTTATATTATTATCTATTCATAACAATGTGAAGTCACACCTGCCTGTATTTTAGTTCTTATGCATTGAATTCTTCAGAAGAACCTAGGATGTCTTAATGTGACAGCATAGTATAAGAGCATAGTAGGAGTCTACTACTATTGGTATATGTGTGAAAAAAGTTCTGAAGGATATAAAACAAGTTTGGGGTTTAACATGTGCTCTGCATCCTCAGATTGCCCACCTTGACTGTGGTGTGAATCACTGTCTATTCATGTGCTCAGACAGTGGAAAACAAAACAAGCACGACCTTTCAGTGACTCTGCTCATATCTGTTATCATTATTGCTGCTCTTCAAGATTTCATTCACACAGCTGATGGATGAAAACATTGGCAAGCAATGGAGGTGAACAACTTTTTTTATGGGTTATTGCAGATGCAATTTTCACAATGCCATGCCAAAGAAGAAGATACTGAGGAAGCAGCAGGAGCTACAGCAGCTAATTCTACTTGCTAATCAGTGGGTGGACTGCTAATAGAATAAACTATGTTACCAGCAGTGAGTGAGATTAACATGGCCCCTCTGGGATGCTGGGAATCTTGATAGCTGACCAGCAATGCTGATTCCTGAACCTTGAACCTCCATGGAGCTCTTCAAACTTCTTATTTTCTCCTGTTTAAGGAGAAACTCAAGAAATACAGTTGTGTCTTAACATTTAAAAAAAACATTATATATTTGATGTGAAATCTAAAGAGAATTATAAACCAGAAGAGAATGGGACAAGTATTGAGCACTGAGAACATTATTCCCTGTGAAAACTGTCAGTAATTGTCAGTAAGTGTTTGACAAGGAAACACTTGGAGAGAAGGTAATTCCCATCTTTGTGTTACATAATGGAAAACAGTACCTATGTGCTACAGCTATCAAATAAGATTGTACAAGCTGCACTGTTGCTGAATCCAGAAATGATATTTGTCATGGTTCCAACAGATGAAACTCTTCAAAAGAACTTTGAGGCATTATTTACCTTAAAGAATCTTATTCAAGAAGCATAATATCACACTACACAGTTGAAGCCAAAAACTAAATCCCCCTTCCCTTGGCACAAAGTAGAAAATCACAATTCCCTCCTCCAACTAACAGTCATAAATCACATTCCCCAATTAGCTTGAAACACGGGCTCTCTCCACAGCTCTCCATCCTGCCAAATCGTTATTAACTCTGGTCTCAGTAACCTTGAGTTCCCACAGCCTAGTTTCTTGCTGTTATGACTAACTGGACTCTCATCCACATCCCCGCTCCCAGCATCAATCAGCTCTAAAAGCGAAAGACAAAAATGAATGCATTTCCATCTGTTGTCAAAGCAATAACACCCAATGTTAGCAGCATTGACATCCGGCCCCCCTTACAAGAAGGAGAAATCAAAAGCACAGGTTAGGGGTTGCCTCTTGGTTTGTTAGGGTGATTTTCTTAAATAACCTATTAATGAGCCTGTCAGCTTTTACCTCACTAGATTTTACCCAGGTGGCCTCAGACAATGGTTATCCCTTCCATTACACTAAATACTACAATTTCTCTTTAACAATTCTTGAGTCAAGAATACTCTTTACTTCATAATAGCCTGTCCCACCACTACAAGAAGTCCTGGTGCCTTCTTAGGGGGGCGGTCTTAAGGTGGAATCTCAAAAAGGTTTCAACAGGCTACAATGGAAAACAGGGTGAACTTTCCCTAAGACCCTGGAAAGTTTTAATTCTATCATGACCGGGTTAATAATCTTTAAAATGGGGAATGTTCCTAAGTACTTCGGTCCTAATTTCTTACTAGGTAACTTAAGCCATAAATACTTAGTTGTCAAATAAACCTTTTCCCCAACTTGAAATGTCCTTTGAGGAGCCCTTTCCCTATCTGCCTGTTTTTTGTATGCCTCGGAAGCCTTTTTCAAAGTGGTTTTCGTGGTTTTCCATACCTCCTCCCACCCTCTTACCCATTAATCAAGAGTCTGGGAAGTGGATATTCAGATATTGGGCTGAATTCTTTTCCCGTGGTCACTTTAAAAGGCATGAAGCCAGTGCTTACAGAGTTATTGTAAGCCACCTCTGTGAAAGGGAGGAGGTCAGTCCAGTTTGTCTGTTGGTAATCAACAGCATCTGAGATACTGCTCCATCATTGAGTTCACGGATTCAGCCGCTCCATTAGTAGACGGATGAAAAGCAGATGATAGTCCTTAAGATGAGCCAATTGGTTTAAGAAAACTCCTCCAAAACCTAGCTGTGAACTGCACCTCCCTTGTTAGAGATTATTCATTTAAGTGCACCATGCAGTCTGTAGATGTGTTTCAGGAACATTTTGGTTAGTCATTGGGCAAACCGGAGCCCTTTGCAGGCAATGAAGTGAGCCTTCTTTGAGAACAGATCTATCACAGTCCAGATAACTGTATTTCCCCTACTTTCAGGTAGATCTACTATAAAATCCATAAGAATTTCTTCCCATAGTTTGGAAGGGTCCGCCACCAGTTGCAATAAACCAGGAGGTTTCCAGGGAATTCTTTTCATGGTGGCACATACAGCACAACTCTGTACATAGTTTTTCACATCCCATTTCAATCCCAGCCACCAGAATTCACAACTGGATGAGGTGTAGTGTTTTTAAATATCCAAAGTGCCCAGCCTGTTTTATGTCATGGCTGTGTCGGAGCACGTTAAGGTGGAGGATCTCTAGCAAATATAGTTATTAACCTTTGAAAGCCAAACTGTCCCTGCATGTTAGGAAGGTTTGATTGACCTTGAACCAGTGGTCGGTGAGGAGCTCTTGTTTTATTTTCTTTGCCCCTGGGTAATTGGGATTAGGAGCTCTTAGAGGTGGGACTCTGCATGGTGTAAGCTGAGAAGCAGTTTGTGGATTGGAGATAATTGCCTCATTAATCTCTTCATGCTGGCTTTTGTACTGGATAGAGCATCAACTAAGACGTTTTTTCCTCCTGGAACCCACTTTAGGGTAAAGTTAAAATGTTTAAAGTATTGCACCCATTCCACTTCTTATACTTGTCCTTTTTATCTTTCAATTTATCAGAGAGTTCTTTATGCAGCCATGCTGTTTTTTTAAAAAAAACTTTTATTTTTCTTGTTTGTTGGTGTTGTGCTAGACTGGGCTTTTATTATCTCACTTTTCAAAATTTCCCAAGCTTCTTGAGTTGTTTCCCCGCTGAGGATTCTCATCCATGGAATCCTTCCCAAGCTGTTGCTAAATTTATTGAAATTAGCTCTCTTAAAGTCCAAGACTCTAGTTTGACTGTGTTCTATTGCTTGTGCTTCCATAATGTTGAATTCTAATATTGCATGATCACTTCCCCCCAAGGTTCCTGTGGCTTCAACACTTTCTATCATTTCATCTCTGTTAGTGAGGATTAGATCCAATATGGCTAATCCCCTAGTTCCCTTCTCTACTTTTTTGGAGACAAAGTTGTCTACTAGGTTTGTCAGGAAACTGTTTGATCTTCCATTTGGTGCAGAGTTTGTCTCCCAGTTGATTTCAGGGTAATTAAAGTCCTCCATTACTATAGTGATGCGCTTCCTACATACCTTAGTTAGCTGACTAGCAAAAAGTTCATCTATTTCCTCTGTTTGGTTGGGTGGCCTATAGTATACACCTATGGCAATGTCATTTCCCCCCCCATTTTATATTGACCCAAATGTATTCAAGACAGTTTTCATCATTGTTGTGCTCTCTTTCTGTAGAGATGTAGTTATTTCTTATTTAGAGAGAAACTCTACCTCTTCTCTTATTTGGTCTGTTTCTTTTAAATAATTTAAATCCCTCTAACTGTGTGTTCCATTTGTGGGTTTCATCCCACCATGTAATGGCAACAATATCTGCCCTCATTTAGCTGAATTTCCAGTTCACCCTGTTTACTGCTCATACTCTGTGCATTGTTGTATAGACATTTTCTACATGACCTGTGTGGTGCCTGAGTTCCCCTATTTTCTTACCACCTGTTTGGTTAGTGCACTTTGTGTGGCACTTGCTATTAGAAGCTTGATTTTGTTTGACAGCAAGGTTGATATTCTTGTCCACACACACATCTATATTATATGCACTGCTAACCCTATAATTTTTTGATTGTGGGGGACAGGGATGTTCTGTATCAATTAACTCACTGTCCCTGCTGTTTAGTTTAAATATTCCTCCAGAAAATCTGTGAATTTATAGCCAAGTAACTCAGTCCCTTTCTTTGATGGATGCAAACCATCTTTTTTGTACATTTTTTTCATTGGATCAGCTACAGACATTGTGACTAATATATCCAAAGCCTTCCCCTTTACACCACACCTTTAGCTACATATTGAATTCTGCTATACTCTGGCCTTTTCCATGTTGCTCCTTATACACTGGTAAAACCTCTGAAAAAGTAAGCGTACACCCTATCCTGCTATGTTCCTGCCCCAAGCTCTGGAAATCATTCTGCACACAGAGTACATCTTTTGGGGAAAGATCCAAGAGGTACAGTGCCAGGTTGTACAATAGCATCCACATCACAGTCCTTGCTGGCATTCTTGACTATTTTAAAAAAAACATACTTCTTGTACATACTGGCAGTAGCACCTGGAAGACACCTGGCCTCTTTCAAAATCTCTGTGTCCTTTCCTAAATTTACATCCCTTATAATTGAATCACCAACCAGAAGGTGGCTTCTCTTTTTGGATGCCTTTCTGTTCTTGCATGACTGATATGTAATACCTGATTTACACTTCTCCCTGGCAAAAACAAGTTCTTCATCTCGGACCATGATTATAAAGGTCTTCCCTGGACAGAGATGCTTTAAGACCAGTTCAACAGCAAATAATCTTTTTAAGTTGTCAAAAGCAGCCTGACAGCTCATAGTCTATGGTAGTAGTTGGCCCGGATATAGCTTTTCTCCCTCTTTGCCTGTTTTTAGTAATTTTAATCATTTTTAGTAGTCCCAGTCTATTCTGCTGCTGAGGGTAAGGGACCAGGCAATTTGCTGCTTGATGTCCCTGATGTCCACATCAGAAACACTTAATCGGTGGGCCTGCAGGTGGTCCGGGATTTTCAGTAACTGCAGTGATTGGAGGTTTTTTTGGGGGTGGCTGCCATTTGGGTTGCTCTGGTCTTGACTTGGTTTCTGGTGGTGGTGGCTTCTTATAGCAGGAGAGCTGAATGTCTAGTCTTACTGCTGCCTGGTACCATTCTTGCAGCTGATCAGGTACTGCTTGATAGATACAGGCCTGGGAGAAGTGGTCGTCTAGTCCCTCTTTGAATTAATGGACTAGGGATTGCTCAGGCCACCTCTCTATTCGGCCAGCTATCTTGCAAAACTCTTATACATATTCCAGTGCAAGCCTGCCAGGGGGCTTTATCTTGTGGACTTGTTCCTCCACTTTGAGGGCAATGCATGGGTCCTCGAACCTCGCTCTCAGTCCTAGGAGGAAGTGATGGGGGTCCTCCAACTTGGGTGCTTGCTTGTTATATAAGTTGTTCAGCCACTTGGATGCTTCCCCTTCCAAGCTGGACACAACCACATTGACCATAGTGGCTGGGTTTGGATAAAAATAGGCACAGCGGTTCAAATGAGAGCGCACCTGGTTGATGAAAAAGATCAGCTTCTCCGGGTCCCTACTGAAGGTTGCTCTAAGAGGTGGTGCCATCAATGGTTGCTGGACTCCCCACTGTGGATGTTGCATCCCAAACTGTTGCTGGCCTCCCCATGGCAGCTGCCACATCCTCAGTGGCTGCAAGCCTCCCAATGGTTGCTGCACGCTCGGGGGCTGTTGCCACTCCCATGGCTGTTGCTGCATTGTTGGAGGCTGTGGCATCCCCAATTGCTGTATGACTCCCACCAGTCTCAGCAGCAGCTGTAGTGGCATCCCCAATTGCTGTAGGCCTCCCAGTGGATGCTGCATGGGTGGGGTCTGCTGCCATCCCCACTGCTGCTGGCTTGCAGGTGGTTGTGGCATCCCCAATTGTTGTAGCCCCCTGCGGCCCCAGACAGTGTTGTTGCTGGGTCCCCAATGGTTGTGGGCCCCTCAGCAGTTGCTGCACGTGTTAAGGTGGCAGCCAGCCCCACTGCTACTGCTATACTCCCAGTGGTTGCTGACCTCCTGGTGGCTGCATTGCCCCCAGTTGTTGCAAGGTCCCCATTTGCTGCTGCATATTCAGGGGCTGTGGCCACCCCCAGCTTGGCTGCTGCACCAGCAGGGGATGCTGGCCCCCCATCTGTGGCATCCCCCATTGTTGTATGGGTTCCTGGCTGGGTGGTCTGTAAGCGCATTGATCTGGGGATTCATTAGTGGCAATCTGGGCTTTTGGAGGATCGACAACTGGAACTGTCTCTCTTTGTGGGGCTGAAGGCCCTGGTAGGTGGCTTCGAGGATGGGGAGGCTGCCTAGTCTGCACAGGTGGGACTGGGGGTTCCCTTGTCAGGAATTGGTGGCTGCCTCACCGATCATCATGATAGCTCACGTATGGGGAACAGGAAGGTTGCTCTCCACCTCTCATCTCTAGCTCCTCAAATCTTTCCACCAACTTCTCCACTGACTGACTACGAGCTGCAGACAGGTCCTTCCATTCACCTAAGTCCTCAGCGTTAGTTGATTTTGTGGTTCTCCACCAATCTGGGGGATGCAATGTGCAGGAATCCCCTCTTTTCAGTTCAACTTCATCCGCCTTTGAAGCACTTGATGGTAGCAAGACCATCTCAAGGTGTCTGGAATCTTTACTGGGTAAGGTCCACTCCAATGACTTAGATCAGCTGTCCTCGCGGCTTGGGCTTTGCCTCAACTGAGAGGTGTGGAAAAGTTCCTTCACCACCAGTGTGCTGACTGTCACTCCCCCTTCTGGGGTAGCAACTGCAGCCAGGGTGCTCGTATCAGGCGCTCTTTCCTTTTTCCATGCTGAAATCTTCCCTGTGTTAGTCTATCCCTCAACTCTAGGGATAGTGACTGGGGCTTGGGACCCCAAGATAGTTAAGTAAAAGTTGGGAATTTTTGGCTTAATGTCATGGTTCCAACAGATGAAACTCTTCAAAAGAACTTTGAGGCATTGTTTACCTTAAAGAATCTTATTTGAGAAGCATAATATCGGCACTACATAGTTGAAGCCAAAAACTAAATTTCCCTCCCTTTGGCATAAAGTAGCAAAGCACAATTCCTTCCTCCAACTAACAGTCATAAATCACATTCCCCAATTAGTTTGAAACGCGGGCTCTCTCTACAGCTCTACAGCCCACCAAATTGTTATCAACTCTGGGCTCAGTAACCTTGAGTTCCCACACCTTAGTTTTTTGTAGTTATGACTAATTGGAAACTCATCCACATCCTCCCTCCCAGCATCAATCATCTCTAAAAACAAAAGAGAAAAATGAATCTGTTGTCAAAGCAATAACACTCAATGTTAGCATTGACAATATTCTTTCTGCAACAGTATTCTGTAGTATTCTTCAATTCCTCACATCTAAACGCAGCAAAAAAGATCCCATAAAATAAATCTATTTTTCCCTGTTGTCATTAAGTTTAAGGGTCAAAAGAGTATACATATTTGTATACCACTTCCTCTTATTCCTAAAAAGAATACCTATTTTATTTATTTGCTAAAATGATGGAATACTAGCATTATGACTACAATATACAAGAAAGTTCAATTTAATAATGACTAAATTATAAATTATAATAAATTATTATATAGTAAAAGTATACGTATTGTGGCTAAATTGAATAAAGGTTATGCAAATTAAACTACTGAATTATGACAAATATATGAATAGACTATCTTTCACAAAGTATATTTCATTTTGCACCATTATTTTGTAATGATTCTTTTAATTAAGTGGCATACAAACGTACAGATATAAATCTATGAAAATTTAAATTATTTACAATCTTTATGGACTACTATGCCTCACTTGATAAATGTCTGCCAATTTATTTTATCTAGAATGGCAGTTGATGATTTTGATATTTGTTTCCTATTTATAAATTGAAAATAGGACTGTATTCTTATTTTCAGTGCTAATGATGTAAGAACCAAATTAGGAAATATTGGCTTTTCTTCCTCAAGATTGTTAATGTAGGCTAATTATTTCCTCCATATATCCTCCACATATTCTATACGCATATCAAGATTAAGAGATTGCAACAGCATTGAGTAAATATTATGATAATAATACTTTAAGAATAAACTTTCTGGAAATTATGACTATGGATTTTGGTGAACAATGCCAAAGTACCCATGACAGATTTTTTGTTGTTGTTGTTCAATTTTGTTTGATATTTGGACTGCCTGGACAAGTCCCTTCAGTTCTCTTGACAAGTTCTTCGGAAGTGGTTTGCCATTGCATCCTCCTAGGGTGGCGCGAAAGTGACATCCAAAATTACCCAACTGGCTTTGTGCCTAAAGTGGGATTAGAACTTGTGATGTCCCAGTTTGTAGCTTTTTGCCTTAACCACTATACTAAACTGGGTCTCACTTGATAGATAAAAATTGAACAAGCTTATTTTTACTGCTGTTTAGATTTCACAACTTCTTTATTGACATTGAGACTTATATAATATTTGAATGAAAAAATAGTTATCAAGATTATAGCATTTGATTAATGGTTACCAAATTCAGCCAATGTTGCATTTATTGAAATCAGAATATATGCCATTTTTCATTTAATAAACTAAGATATAGGGTTTGAATATGGTTTTCTTTAATATTGGAACTAATATTAGGTAACTCCAGAGGCACCTATTCTTTTAAGGACAGAGGCTGCAACATGATTTATTCATTCACTAGTTTTTTCTGTAATGTTTAATTAGAAATCTGACAGATTAATTGATACATTTTGGGAATTCCCTGATGATCATGCAGGTTGCTTAACTTGGGATCTAGATGGTCTCTGGCATAAGGAGATGACAAAATGTTTCAACAAGATTCCTTCTCCAAGAATTCTTTCCAATTTGGGATCTAGATGGTCTCTGGCATAAGGAGATGATGAGATGTTTCAACAAGATTCCTTCTCCAAGAATTCTTTCCAATTGCAAAGGCTCCTTGGTTTATTATTTAGCTTTGGAAAAACTAACAGATGAAAATATACATAGAGCACTGATAGCATATGGCCACATGAATGTAACTGAGCACTGGGACATGCCCGGGTTCATGCTTATACAGTGATGCTATCCAGTTGTATGTTAGATCCATATCCCCCAGGGTCTTTTAGGTGGATGGGGGGGCAGGTATGGATTGGATTCAATGAGTACCTCTCTGGAAGAGGGAGGTTTAGCACTTAGCAATAGCATTTAGACTTACGTACCACTTCACAGTGCTTGACAGCCATCTCTAAGCAGTTTACATAATGCCCCAACAATCTGGCTCCTCATTTTACCAATTTCAGGAGGATGGTGAGAATCAAACTACTGGCAGCCAGCAGAATTAGCATACAATACTGCCTTCTAACCATTGTGCCACCTTTCACAATTTCAAAAAAGCAGTGTCACATTCTTTTGAATATTCATCTGTACTGGATAACTTCCACCCTATCCCCAACATTTTCTTTCTGGGGATCCCTTCTAGTCCTGTTACAACTTCTTGGCAGCATTAAACATCCTGGCAACCTTTCATTTAAACACTGAAGAAAATGGGGAAGATCTTTCCTTTTTAAATACACTTTCAATGCCTCAGATGTGGGGGCCATTATGTACTTTTAGAGTAAACTGAGTTTCAGTGCTAAATGAGGCAACTGGACTGCCTTTTTATTGGTCTACACTATTGTATACAGTTCAGAAACTTGGGACTGGGCCTCATATTTTTTTTTAAAAAAAATACAGTACTTTAAAATATGTAGCCCCTGAAAAATCAAATTACAAAGCATGGTTGTAAATGAGGCTTGAAATATAAATGCATCAACCAATTAGATGTACTTGCTAAAATTAAGATATAATAGAACATTTATTATTTCAATTTTGTTTGTAAATATATATTGTTTAATGTTTATTATATTTATTTATTGAATTTGTATACTGATGAATTACCAATGACTCTGGGTGGTTCACAGTTATATTCTGAGCTGTTGATGGAGAGGATAAAGCATATTCTCCTTTCAGTCAGTTTGACACATTGCGTTTGAATGGAGATATGAAACACAGAATTTGATAAATAAAAATCCACATTTTTTCATTCCTTACTCTCACCAGAGTGAGTGTTCTCTATGGAGACTAAGTTTTCTAATCTTTGTTTTGTTTTATTATTTGAAAAAAAATTGTTCAGATAGTTGATGAGATCATAGACAATGTGGGACCAATGCACATTAAAACAGTATGTGTCTGAGTCTAAGACATGGGTAGGCACTAACCTTGGCTCTTTTATGACTCTGGACTTCAACTCCCAGAATTCCTGAGGCAGTTGAAGTCCACGAGTCATAAAAGAGCCAAGGTTGCCTACCCCTGCTCTAAGAAATACTGAAAGCTTGAAGGTTGGGCTTAGGTAAGGTATGCATTAGTTTGTTTGAAATGTGACTGGGTGCTTTGGTGTATAAAAGTTTGTTGCCTTACTTTGGAAATAACTGAATTGAAATAGCAGAACTAAAACACTACTAGCTAAGTGAAACAAAAGAATTTGTTAAGATAACAGTGAAAACTTTAGCCAAATTCTATGTAGCTATAGTTAGAAAAAAACTACATAGTATAATATATAGTATAATCCAAACAACAAAGAGGGAAACATGAGTAAAGGCAACCACACTTAAAGTGAACTCCTCTACAAGAAAATTGCAATGGAGCTTCATAGTTTAGGGAAACACAAAAAAATATGATAGAATTGTATAAATGTACACATCATACAAAGGAAACATATAGTATTTGTTTCTTTACAATACAAGAACCTGGGATAATGTAAAGAAACTTGTGTGGAAGATTGAGGGAAGACAAAAAGAAGAAACTAATTGTAACCTCCCATCCCTATGATTTATCAATTAACTACTCCAAAATGTTCTGTATTTCTTCCGTGATCTCCATTTCTAGTCCCATATTTCTGCACATTTAGCTTCAATAGAAGATTGAATAGACATACCTAGAATTGCACAGTAAAGTAATATTAAAAATATAAAAGGATTTTCATTCCACTAAATACTTTTTGGGTAATGTCTTTATGGGTCTTTTATATATATCCTTTCCCTTTGGATCACACACTGTTTTGACTATGTCAGGGATTTTGAATGTTTCTCTTTAGCTTTAGCTAATCTATCTAGAGATGTGCTAATCTTAGATGTATTTGTTCAGAAAACAAAAGCTTCTTTGGTGAACAGCTATAATTTTACAATGTTTTTTTTAAAAAATTGAGAAAACATTGAAGTCTCCACCACTGATGCCTTTATTGAAGCTGCCTAAGTCTCATGAGGATAGATAACCTTGTGAAATGCCTATTAATTAGAGTTGGAAGCATTGATAACTTAATAACTGATTTTAATTTAAACCAATGGACTCTTCATTGTGGTTCTACACTGTAAAGCAACCTGAAAGTTATTTAAAAATATTCAAGTAGGTTAAATGAACTTCCACTATCACGTTGTCTTGGAGAAGATTAAATCTATAGTTTATATTAATTTTTGTTTCAGTAAGGTGCCTTTATAATTATAATAATAATAAAAAAGTTGGAAGGGTCCTTGGAGGTCATCTAGTCCAACCCGCTGTTCAGGCAGGAAATCCTATACCATTTCAGACAAATGGCTGTCCAGTCTCTTGTTAAAAACTTCCAGTGTTTGAGTATTCACCACTTCTGGAGGCCAGTTGCTCCACTGATTAATTGTTCTAGCTGTCAAGAAGTTTCTCCTTAGTTCTAGGTTGCTTCTCTCCTTGATTAATTTCCATCCATTGCTTCTAGTCCTGCCTTCAGGCACACTGGGGAATAGCTTGACTCTCTCTTCCTTGTGGCAGCCCCTGAGATATTGGAACACTGCTATCATGTCCCCCCTCATCCTTCTCTTCATTGGTTTTTCTTGCCTAAATATAGAACCTTACTTTTTTCACCATTGAATTTCATTTTGTTAGATAGCACCCAGTGTTCAAGTCTGTCCAGATCCTCCTGTATCTGAAGCCTATCTACTGGAATGTTGGCTATTCCTGCCAGCTTGGTGTCGTCTGCAAATTTGATGAGTTCCCCATCTATCCCCTCATCCAAATCATTGATGAAGATGTTGAAGAGCACTGGGCCTAGAACAGAGCCCTGGGGCACCCCACTACACACTTCCTTCCATGTAGATGCGGTTCCATTGAAGACCACATGCTGACTACAGCCGGTCAGCCAGCTATGAATCCATCTGATGGTGGTCCTGTCTAACTCACATTTTTCTATCTTATTAAGTAGTAGGTTGTGATCTACTTTATCAAATGCCTTACTGAAGTCCAAGTAAATTATATCCACAGCACTCCTCTGGTCCACTAATTTTGTCACTTGGTCAAAGAATGCAATAAGATTTGTCTGGCATGATCTGTTTTTGACAAACCCATGTTGGCTTTTAGTAATGACTTTGTTTGCCTCTAGGTGTTCGCTGATTTGTTGTTTGATTATGTTTTCCAGAATCTTCCCAGGTATTGAGGTCAGGCTGATAGGTCTGTAGTTTCCTGGATCTATTTTTCCCCCTTTTTGAAGATGGGAAATACATCAGTTCTTTTCCAGTCCTCTGGTAGTTCCCCAATGCTCCAGGATCTTTGAAAGAAATAGTTCAGTGGTTCTTAGATCACATCTGCCAGTTCCTTGAGAACCTTGGAGTGTAATTCATCTGGTCCTGGTAATTTGAACTTGTCTAGACTGGATAGGTGCTCACTTACCATTTTCTTGCCTATCTTAACTTGTGTTTCTAATCTATTTTTTATGGTATTGTTTTTGATAGGTTGGACTATTTTTTCCCTTTGTGTAATTACAGAGGCAAAATATGAGTTAAATAGTTCTGCTTTCTCCCTGTTGCTTATCACCTTCTTGCCACTTTTCCCCACTAATGGACCAATCATTTCCTCAATTTTTTCTTGTTTTTTACATGTTGAAAGAAGCTTTTTTTTGTTATTTCTGACTTTGGTTGCAAGGCTTAGTTCATTTTGAGCCTTAGCTTCCCTCACTTCATCTTTGCAGGCTTGGACTATTTGCTGATATTCTGACTTAGTTATGTTAGTTAGTTTTATACTTGTCTTTTTTAATCTTTCAATTTAACAGGGAGTTCTTTATTCAGCCATGCTGGTTTCTTTTGAGAGCTGTTATTTTTCTTCTTTGTTGGTATTATATTTCTTATTCCATTAACTATTTTTAAAAATTCTAAGCTATCTTGTCTGAACTAAATATAAATATTAAGTTATAGTCAATGTGTGAGATACTTTGCTGCCACTCAGTGAACTATCCAATTAATTAACAGATTTGTCTGAAATGGTATAGGGTTTCCTGCCTTAGCAGGGGGTTGTACTAGATGACCTCCTAGGTCCCTTCCAAATTATTATTATTATTATTATTATTATTATTATTATTATTATTATTATTCTGTGCAATTCTAGGTACAGTATGTCTATTCAATCTTCTATTGAAGCTAAATGTGCAGAAATATGGGACTAATGGTAATTATACAGTAATCCTCAAATTATTATTACAATTGGGAATGAAACTTACATGGCTAAGCAATGTGGTAAATTGTGCCAAATTTTACAAACTTTTTGCTATGTGAGTTAAATGAATCTGACTTTCCCCATTATCTTTGCCTATTAAAAGTCTCCTGGAAAAGTCACAAATGGAATCACATGACTCTGGGATGTTGCAATGGTTGTAAGAATGGGGACCAATTATAAGTAACTTTTTCAGGGCTGTTATACCTTCAGGTGGTCATTGAACAAATGGTTGTAAATCAAGTACTAGCTCTCTCTAAAAGTGATAGGTTTTTTTTTTAATTGGAAACCATTTAATTTTTAACAGTTAAAGTTTTATTTAATTGTTGTTGTTGTTAGTTGTGAAGTCATGTCCGACCCATGGACATCATTCCTCCAGGCCTTCCTGTCCTCTACCACCTTCTGGAATCCATTTAGGCTCATGCCTACTGCTTCAGTGACTCCATCCAGCCACCTCATTCTCTTCTCTTGCCCTCAACCTTTCCCAGCATTAGGCTCTTCTCCAGTGAGTCCTTCCTTCTCATTAGGTGGCCAAAATATTTGAGTTTAAACTTCCAGATCTGACCTTCTAAAGAGCAGTCAGGGTTGATCTCCTCTAAGACTGACCAGTTTGATTGCCTTGCAGTCCAAGGGACTCGCAGGAGTCTTCTCCAGCATCATAGTTCAAAGGCCTCAATTCTTTGGTGCTCAGCCTTTCTTATGGTCCAACTTTCACAGCCATACATTGCAACTGGGAAGACCATAGCCTTGACTATATGCACTTTTGTTGGCAGGGTGATATCTCTGCTTTTTAGTGTGCTGTCTAGATTTGCCATGGCTTTCCTCCCCAGGAGCAAGCGTCTTTTAATTTCTTGGTTACTGTCCCCATCTGCAGTGATCTTGGAGCCCAGGAAAATAAAATCTGTCACTACCTCCATTTCTTCCCCATCTATTTGCCAGGAATTGAGAGGGCTGGATGCCATGATCTTGGTTTTCTTAATGTTAAGTTTCAACCCAAGATTTGCACTCTCCTTCTTCACCCGCAACAAGAGGTTCTTTAGTTCTTCTTCACTTTCTGCCATTAGAGTGATATCATCTGCATATCTTAGGTTGTTGATATTTTTATTTAATAGCATAGCATATACAGATGGAAAGGTATACCAACAATACTCTGCACTTATTTTATTATTTTTTAAGTCTTATTGTAGTCCTTTTATTTAAAACAAAGAAATATTTTCAAAAAAGATATCTATGAATGATTTTTGTAGACCCCCTAAAAGAGTCTTGGAAATCCCCATAGGTTATTGGACTACACTTCAAGAAACTCTTCTATCCCAAAGGCCAAGTGTGGTTTGCAAGGCCTTTTGGTTTGACTTAACAAGCCCCCATCCCTTCTCTGGACATCCTGAACCTGAAATCTTGTTTTTACCCTCATGGCAAATGAGACAGAAAGAAATAGCTCCTTTCCTTTGTGCTAATGGAATATTCTGTAGAGGTTGGCTGCTCAGTTCTTCCTCCCAGGCAGATGGATTTCTAGTACATGATTACCCACCATGGAAATGAAATGGACATCTGCAGCTATCTCTGATGATGAAAATGGTATGTTGTGATGATATTAGGTATAAACTCCATAGTTTCATACTTGCATCTTATCACTGATATGTAAGTCATGAGATTTGTCTCATGCTGAAGAAATATGACATGGCATTATGTTCTTGCCCAAGGGTAATGTGTCAACATTGAGAATTGAGTCATTGGGAGTCAGGTGGAATACAAGTTTAATAAATTAAATGAAATATTAAATATATTCTTTAATCCTGAACTGATAATTTTCCACATCAAGGTAGTAACAGATTATTCCTCTTTATCAAATTATATTGTATTTATGAGTCAAGAACAATCAGATACTGATAGAATGGACAAAAGAAGAAAAATAAAGGGAAACATTTCAGGGATTTAAGGTGATCTTAAAGTATTAATCGGGGCAGCAGTAGCCTGGATTTCCTAAATGGAAATGAAAGCAGAACTAGTCTGTACATCATCTTCAACCTTGGATCTATAGCCTCTAAACCCTAAGCAGCATTGTTTCTACTAAATGAAAAACAGAGAGTTTTTTTGTGGTAGAAAAGCACCAAATTGCAGACTCAGGCTCATAAAACACATAGCCTCTCTGGCAGACAAAAACAGCTGAGCCTAGGAGGATCTGCAAAACAGTATCAAACTGAGACAGTGTTTATTTCAGGTGACCCTCTTGATTCTATAAGTCCAGAACCTGTCATTGCAAGCTATTTCTTGGACATGATGACTTTGCCTGAATCACAAATCAATTCTACCCTGACCACTCTTATATCACTGTACTTAAGACAATGAACCAACTTTGCTATGCCCTCAGTCTAAAGGACTGATGCATTGCCTTTTGATCTTAGCATTGTGTCCTCTCCCCCTTGGTTCTCCACATGGATCTCCATTTGATGAAACAGATAGCTTTGGGATGAAGAAGACATTTTAAAGCTTTACAGTAAGTTAAAGAAGACAAACTGCTTCATAATTTAAATCCATATAAATCAATTCTATACTTGGCATATTGATGGCAATACAGAAATAGTCTGATAACTAAAAGCACAGGCTCTGCTAGGACTCAACCACATTGAATTCAAAGGTGGTTCATAACCTTAAGAATTCATAGCTACTTCACTGTGGCTCTGAATTTCAGGCAGCAATAAAAATAAATATATTTTGCATATATTAAGTTAATTTGTTATTCATGATTACTGCATGATACCAACCAAAGATATCTATTTTTCTCCAGCAAGACAGGGAATAATTCCTTGTATTGTATTGTATTATAAAATACAATAATGTGGTGCCTGCATTTCTAAAATGGAAGAAAAAAACAGAGTAAAAGAGATTAGAATAGTTTCTCTTTTCATACCAACAAAAGTAGCACTTATTGAATACAGTGAATTTTATAATATTCATCTTGCAACAATAATTGGTGCCATATAAATAATCTCCAATGCAATGCATTATTTAATCAGGTTTAATGAACTATGACAGTATTTAATATTCTTGCTTCTTATTTTAAAATTCAAGTTTTATTTTAATGTAAGTCATAATATTAAAAAACAAAAAGTAATGCTGTTTCCATAATATATTTTAAATAAGAATGGACATCAAGGAAGAAAAAGAAAACTGTTTAGTATACAGATAAAAAATATAAGAGTCAGTAGAATATGTGTTGAAAGTAATTCAAGCGAAATGCATTGGACCTCCCACAAGGTCAGTATTTGTCTGAAATTTATCTGGTATGCGTTTTTTCAGGCTTCTAAAAAGTCTGAAAGAAGATGCAGGATGATGCAGCAACCTAAATTCTCCTCTAAAACTCTCTTAAGGAAGTATCTCAAAAGACCACTTATATCCAAATACCTGGGAAATCTGAAAAAGAAATTTAGCAGTTCCCTTATGTTTGCCACTGGAATAACTATGTTCAACAAGGGGTGGTATTTATAGTGAAAGTTACCAAATTATAAAAATATTAGTCCTCTAAGGAAGTTCAACTCTTGAAGAAAGTTTTAGAAGTGCTGCTTAGATAAGGGCACACATTATTCATGCATATGTTAAATCAGCATAGGACTGTTTTCAAATTTTCACCCTCAGCATTTTAATTATGTTGATTTTCTGGATTTTCCTATAAGAAAGTATAGTATTATGGACACATGGCTTGTTATTTATTTGTTAAATTTATTTGTCACCTATCTCCCTTTGAGAATCCTCTAGGCAGCTTACAATAAAAAGAAAAAAATGAAAAGAATGTTTACAATAGTTTACAATATTTCTACAATATTGTAAAAAATATAGAAACAATATTTCTACAATAGTTCACTTCTATTCTTTGGATAAGAGATAACAGCATTTTTGATCATTAGGGATAGATTAAATTTTCATTTTCAGGGCCTGCTAAATATTTATTTAATTTATATTCCCCACATCTCACTATCAAAGTGAAATATGACAGGAATCCTGACAAATGTACTACCTTTCCAGTGCCACAACAGCAAAATTCCTAAAGACCTATCTCATACTGTATCTGATTTATAAGAGGCTTAATGACAAAAGAAATTTCATAACAGGAACTCCATTTTTGGTGCAAAAGAGCCAAAACTAGGCCCCTGGACAATCTGTTATTCTTCTGAGTGCTGACTTTCATGATTCAGTCAAGCAAGTGATCACCAATCATGTGTCACCTTCTTTGGGGCCTTTGATCGGTTTATTCCTTCAGTGAGGATGTCTTGAAGTTCTGCCATGACAGCTAGCTAATTAAACATTTTGAAACATTTAAAATGATGCATCTTCCTCTTAAAGACTATTGTTGGCTAAAATTAAAACAAAATTAAAACAAAACAAAGCTATGCTTTCCTAAACCATACTTATTGCCATGCCAGAACTCTCAGTAGCAGACTGGAATAGTCTAAACTATATATTGTTTCCCCTCCCTATAAGGGAAAACTTGATATAGTGTTGCCTTGGATTTTATAAGTGATTTACTATATGTTAAGGGCCTGGTGCCCTTCCAGTAGTAGATGATTATTTTCTCTAAGATGGCATTTCATTTTTTGTCATTGTCATGAGCTCCGATTCAGAGTCTGACTTCAACTCTGACATTGCTCCAGGTGAGCCTCTGCATTGTCAGTCTCAGGAATCATTAAGCTATGATCAATTGCAAGCATCTCCTGATCAGTTGGCGCAGTTGGATGAGGAGGGATGATCCCCAAGCTCCAGTTGTCAATGCATAAATCAGTGAACAGAGCAATGCTACTCAGTGAGGCTCCTGCCTTGGCAAAGGGCAAAACCTGAATTGTTTCAGCCAGCTGATAGATTTATGCAGCCATTTTTCTTTCAGACTTAATTGAAATCAACCATTTGGGATTCCAGCATGTGACTCTTATTCCTTATTTCCTTGCTCTTAACTCCTTGACTATTGGACTGGTTTACTACCAGACTTGGCTCTTCGACTCTTGGAGTGAATTTGGACCATTCTTTTGCCACTTGAACTTCAAACGAAATTATTCAGGCAAGCACTCCTTGCAAATACCTCAAATTATGACCATGTCTACCGTTATCTGCCTAGCTGTAGTAAATAACTCAATTCTTTAGCTGTATCTGTTTGTGTGTGTGTGTGTGTGTGTGTGTGTGTGTGTGTGTGTGTGTGTGTGCGCGCATGTGTGTGCATGTGTGTGTGTGTGTGTATGTTTGTGTGTGTGTTTGCAAGCTGAATCAGAACAGTCAAGACCTTTTTTTTCTGGAAAAAGCTTGTCTTAGGTTTTTTATGTCTTGCTCAAGCATTTTATTGGATGATGGGTTCACCTGTCCTTTGCATACCAAATACAGTCAAATGGAGGAATGGAGAGGGAAATCATATTGTAGAATAATATATTTTATGTAAATTAGCAGCAAGACAATTGGTCTGATTATTTGTTTATTGGTGAATTCACTTATAATAACTCAGTTGAGTTTAAGAAAAACAGTGGCGTTGCAATATATACAATTGCCCAGAGTCATTAAACATACAAATTTAATAAATTATTATTGGCAGTGTTATTATCATGGATGCTCACACAGTAGTCCAGATGTTTAGAACTGGATTTGGTACTTTTATCTACCTATCAAATCCTTCCAAGATCTGGAGTAGGCAGATGTTGATGTTTGATGATATTAGACATATCATTGCAGGATGTAAACTGTTCCAAGTTAGAGCTGCCTTTTGCAATTGACTGGTGGTGATTTTGTCACTACCAATGTGTTCAAATGCTTCTCCAGAAGTTTTGGGATTACACTCAAGATGCGTGTTATTATTGGTACTAGGTTTGCTTTCTTTTTCATTTTCATTTACAAATTTCCTTTTCATCACTTTTTTCTTGGACATTAGATGTATATCATTTGTTTCAGTTCTACTTTTTATCACTCTGATATCATTTTCATCCAAATCTTTAAAATATTCCTTCCAGGGTTTCCTAATTTCAGTTTAATCCACCATCTTTGCCTACTTTTATTTTTGAATATTATCCACTTTGCTGGAAGCTATTAGTTCAGCCCTTTTTATTCATTTGCATTTCTTTCTAATTACCCTCAAAATCCTTCTGCATTTTATCTTCCTCTTTTATTCTTAACTCTTCTTTTTCTGTCTCCCAAATAAGTTTGTTTGTTTTTGTCTTTTCCTATATATACAAGACAATATTTTTTATCTCATCTTATTTTTTCAGCATTATTTTCTTATATACACATTATTTCATCCACATCTTTATTTTATTATTCCACCAAACATTCCTTTTCATACTTCTCATTAATGTAACTTCTATGACACCTCTTTCCTTCTATGGCTCTTTTTAGTAAGTACCATTCTTAAGATTACAAAAAAATATCCATTCCATATTCAGAGCCTCTCATCATCCTTGTATTTCTCAGTCTTTCATTAACCAAATCAGCCATTCCTTTACTGATAATAAAACACAATTATATTAATTTCTTTGCCATTGTTACATATGGATAGTCTGATCCTTAAATCACATATCTGAAACAGGCAGATCTTTTTCTAGGTGGAAACTTATTCATTGTTGGATCTTTCAATGTCCTTCTCACTTTTTCTGTATCCCTAATTTTATTATGAGGGACGCGGTGGCTCAGTGGGTTAGGACGCTGAGCTTGTCGATCAGAAGGTCGGCAGCTTGGCGGGTCAAATCCCGAGTGCCGCGTAGCAGAGTGAGCGCCTGTTACTCGTCCCAGCTTCTGCCCACCTAGCAGTTCGAAAGCACGTAAAAATGCAAGTAGAAAAATAACTTCCCACTCCGGTGGGAAGGTAACAGCGTTCTGTGCGCCTTTGGCGTCTAGTCATGCCGGCCACATGACCACGGAGACGTCCTCGGACAAGCGCTGGCTCTTTGGCTTTGAAACGGAGATGAGCATCGGCCCCTAGAGTCAGAAACGACTAGCATGCATGTGCGGGGGAACCTTTACCTTTACCTAATTTTATTGCTTTCCAATTTTTTTAATTGTTTGCTCTTCTCACAGTGTAAGTCACAATATTTCATCACTACACGGGCCAAACCCCAATACCCATCACGGTTTTGGTCAACTGAATCTTTGAAATAAACATTTTTAACAATACAGAGAAAGTATAGATTACCAACCTTACTTGCATGTATAATCATGATAACATAATAACAGGCCGTTTTGACACATAATCATTTTGCAACTAATACTGCCTAAGATAAGAATTCAGGTTGAATCAATAGTGTAATCATGCTTGTGCTTATTTATATGAATGGAGTATTGTGTTCTTTGCTGTATTTCTCATGTAATATTCTTAAGAATGAAATTATTATTAGTGTGCCAATGCATACGTGGTAGTGACTAATTGGTTACAGAATTCATGCCAGAGAGCAAGCCAACACCTTGTACATACTACATAAAACCTTACCTTTTTTCAGCTTTTTAGAATAAGTAGTAAATCAAAGCTACTCTGTTCCTTTCTAGGATTGTGTTTACATTATGAATAGAATAGAATAGAATAGAATAGAATAGAATAGAATAGAATAGAATAG
>JAKJMR010000837.1:111876-130963 GCA_024449315.1 Daboia siamensis
AGAATAGAATAGAATAGAATAGAATAGAATAGAATAGAATAGAATAGGATAGAATAGAATAGAATAGACCTTGGAGGTCTTCTAGTTCAGCCCCCTGCTCAAGCAGGAGAACCTATAACATGTTCATGTTTTCCTTTGTAGTTATCTTGTTTCCTTAACAGCTGCAACAACTGTATTTGTGGACTTTTTCTAGTGCATATACATGCTGAAAACTGTTCTCAAATTTTACATATCTGTATCACCTGTGGCTCTTCCTTTTTGTTCGGATGCACTACACGAGTCAGTCACTGTAATCTGCTAGTTTTGGGCTAATAAAACAATCATTTGTACCCCCTCCAATTTGTTAGTTTTCTTAAGATTACTGTTATCTTGATACCATCAGTGAGGATGTACATTCAGTGTAGTAGCACACACTTAGGACCGGACATATTTATTTCCAATGTAACAATTTAACTGTGTTTATTTAATAAGTCTATTTTGGAGAAAAAGGTTCAGAGCTTCTAATTTCAGCAATGTAGTGAAGGGTGTTTTAAGGAAATATTACAACAGCTTAAACAGACTGCAATGCTGAAACTATGACCGCTACTGAGAAAAAAATGTATGTATCTTTGTCAGTACATTAATGAAATTCAATCAGCATGCAAAGCAAAAAGCAGACCATTTTCATTTAGTGACTTTTTGCAAAAAAATAAAAACTTATCTTAAGCCCTTAGTTTTTGAAGTGACATGAAAGGCAATGCCTTAGTTTATCTCTTACCTTCAGAGCAAGCTTACTGATTGTTTACTCTTATCACTTCAAGCCAGAAACTTGAAAAGATTGCTAGACACTTCAGCAGCACACACTATTAAATTCCTGATTTGACAGGAGGTGGAGATTTGTTATTTCCATTTAAACTGCTTTCATTTCAAAATGCAATCCCATTTAAACGTAAAGGTTTTGATTGAACCCTGAGGATCAAAAGGAAAAGGGAAAAGAATGTTAGATTTAACTTGAATTTGTAGCTATAAATAACAGTTATATTTAATTGCTTTTTCCTTACCTTGTATTCAGTCCAAGTGGGATTATCTGTCTTCTTCTGTGTTCATAATAGGACCTCATATATTTCAATCTATCATCACTGTCGTGATCCAAAAGAAGGGACTATCTGTAGCTCAGGGATGAATTGTGGATCCTTGGGGCTCTCTGAACTTGCTTACTCACTTGCAGATGTTTCAAAACCCAGATAGGTAATCTCTTCAGTACTGATTAGTCATGATCGTTCAAAAGACCTTTTCGATAATTATAAACCCCATTCCTCAGGCAAGTAGGATAACAGTGGTCTATTATTTCAAATAATAAATGCATTGTTTTTATTTTAAATTTTTGAAAGAAAAATCACGTGTGACATAATTGCATTTTCTTTGGTAGCAAATATGTCACTATTACAACCAATAAAAATAAGTCCTCACTTTTTACAAACCTATAGTCCCTATTCAGGGTAGAGTTGGGGTGACTGGATGAATCTGAGTGTTTACTAGCTGGATTGCCTTTCCTGATGCCCATGCTGAGTTCACAGGAAATGTTTTTTTTTCTTTGCATCTTAGGAGAAAAATATCTGCTACTACCTAGGAGTGAACTCTCAACCTTCCAAGTGGGAATATCTTCACCATTAGGCCACTACATCACTAAATTGCAACCAATAGATTGCCCTAATTAAAATAACAGAAGAACAGATTAAATCACATGTAATGAGCAACCCAGCTCATAACGTGCAATCACCTTTTGTCTACCCACTGACAAATATGGACCTGGGAAAGAGGACCATAACTTTATCAAATAATTTTACCAATATCCTGCCAATCCCATCTATTGGCTGCAAAACCCAATAAATGCAATTCTGTCCTCAAATTGTATAAAATCATCTCCAACTAGTCATCCTTACTTCTGCCCTGCCAGTCTGTTCCCATTAAAGCAGAGGTCTCCAAATTTGACAACTTTAAGACTTGTGGACTTCAACTCCCAGAATTTCTCATTGTTTGAAGAATGTGCAGTTTGCAGTCCAAAAAATATGATTTAGCAATGAATAGTTAAATCATTTAAATATGAATAACTATATTATAAGATGTATAGAGCATGGGGTAATTGTTAAAAATATAGACTAAATACTGTGCATAGGTACATGTCCAACAACTCTGAAATTTGCTCAGAACTATTTTATGTCACTATAAAATCCAAAATGTAGCTTTAATAAAGTTTCCTGAACTCAGAGCGTTTGAGAATGAGTTTGGAATACTGGAAGCATTATGCCCTATATATGCTCAATTTTTTGTTTAAAGCCCTTTCATTGCATTCAACAATCAACATTCCTTGCATATTATATTGGTAACTTTAAGCAAATTAAAATGGAGAAGCTGTTAGAAACTACTTCACATAATACATCAAATGCAGTCTTTTTCCTATCATATAACTGCTTAATAGTCATCAGGAAAACAGTTCACACTGAAAATGGTATATATAGTTAAACTGGTAGTAAACTGCATTAATCATTAATTATACTATTTACAATTCCCACCATCAGTCCCACATATGCTAATCTTATCCGAACCATTTTACTCAAGTACTGTGCTGCATTAAGTGTTGTTTTCAGATTCTGGCCACACATAAGATACGTTGTTTTAATATGGAGTTCCCAATGGGTCAAAATTTATGTATTTTCCTTATTTGTGATTAATAGACTGCTCAGTTATGTAAATATAGTTTTTCCATCTTTGCGGACTGTTCAAGCACTTGATTTCAAATCATGGCTAACAGTTCACTGCACATTTCTATTTTCCTTCTTTTAGCTTTCTCAAGTAGACATAGCCAGTACCTAAGTAGTGGTTAGCAGCTAGGAATGCAAAATAAGGCAGAAAATAAAGCTATATTTATGTCAGGCTTCGTACCAGGCTTAATTACAATCAGCTGTCAAAACTCTTAACCCTCTTATTCAAATTTGGCAGAATATTCTGAGATGTAACTCTATCTGGATACCCTGAACCCATTAATGAAGATGTACACAGACTGTTTGCCTAGATTTCTGCTCTAGGTTTAATCTTTAGATTTTTCTATTCCCTCCCACATGAATTCAAGGCTTTGATTGCCTACATAGTCTCCTGATGGGTTCCTGTCTTGCCTGCTTCATTTCTTAAATTTGAGATACATAGGAACCTCTTCTGAAGCTTTTTGTTATTTTTAGTGGCCTACTTGTTCATTATTGCATGGTCTAATCCAGCCACACCATGGATAGCATGGCAAATCCTAGATACTAAAAAGTGGCATTTTTCCTGTTAAATATGTTATTTTCTGATTTCTGACAGCCAAAACATAATAAGCAATATATTGATATAAAATAGCAACACCATGTGTGAAGTTATTATTTTCCTCAATAGATGGCGCTAGAAAATTATTTATTGGCTACTTCTGACATGTTTTTGGTGTTATTCAGTGATATAACTCCCTCCACCCCACCCTCTTGGCCTATAAAGGAAACTCACATTGATTCTGCATAGTATTAGAAGCATCCACAGTATGCTTCAGGGACAAATAAGGATTTTGTATGTCTAGCTGATATATGTTTCATGAGTACTGTATTGCATATCTAGGAGAAGGGATATATTGCACATTAGGCAATCAGCCCAGGTTCGAATCTCAGAAGGGTATGGCTGACTGATGAGAACAAATAAGTTTGAAATGCATATCAGTCTCCCTTAATTCTTTGTTAGCAATCCCAAAAAATTTACACAAATATGAGCTGTCACTAATGTGACCACTGCCTGTGGATGGCCTTGGGTTAGGCTGAAACAGAAAATAAAGATTTGTCCCATGTTTGGGGCCTAGCAAGGTAATCTAAATATTTAACAAACATTTAACATACACACACACACACACACACACACACACACACACACATTCTGATGTATTGTAATTTACTGCAACTGCGGGTTTTATTCTTGCTTATATAGTATGTTATATGTAAGATAGATAACCATTTCTAGTGAACAAGAAATATACATTTTATTTATTTATTTATTTATTTATTTATTTATTTATTTTTGCTTTTTATTGAGTTTGATAAGGTGGAGGGAATCACATCTATACATGTACAGAGAGAAAGAATGTATTCATTTCAAAGTGTAATTGGCATTTCAGAAAAAAACGTATTCTTTTCATGTTCTGACTTTAGCAGCACTCACAAACTCCAGAATAAATTATTCAGGTTCCTGAATCAAAACATTTTAAAAGCTGAGTGGGATTGAAAATGAAATACTGGTAGTTCATCAATTCAGCTTAAATCAGTTATACTTTCATTTCCTTTTTGACTTAATACAAATAGTATGGAAATGATCTGATAAATATTGAGTAGGCTAAAACTGCCACAGAAGTTACACAGGAAAATAAAATGGGAGATCATAGTAAAATTACTTCTTTATCAAGTGATTATAATGGATTTTAAAAAATCCCTAAATCACTGAAGAGAACAGAAAATTTTTGCAAATCAAATAAGGATCTGAGATAATTATAATAAAATAACTTAAGTTATAAAATAACAAAGGGGGCGCAATGGCTCAGCAGTTATGGATGCTGAGCTTGTCAGCTGAAAAATGGCATGACAGGGTGAGCTCCCATCTTTGCCTCAGCTCTTACCCACCTAGCAATTTAAAAGCATGCAAATGCAAGTTGATAAATAGGTAGTGCTTCGGTAGGAATGTAGCAGCATTCCATGTGCCTCAGCATATAGTCATGTTGGCCACACGACCATGGAAATGTCTTTGGACAATGCTGGTTCCCTCAGCTAAGAACTGGAGATGTGCACTTTCCCTTAGAGTCGTGCATGACTGAAAAGGGAAACCTTTACCTTTCCATTTTATAATAAAATGGAAGGCTTGTCTTTATAAATCTTAATCCACTAGTTTTCTGCATATTTTTTATTATACAATATAATCTTAACATTCAGCAAGGATTGCATTGCAAAGGCAATGGCAAATATGAAAAAAGGGCTGGATGCCAGCAGCTGAATACAGCTGTGGACAAAAGGCATGCATGCGAAATTGTTTTTGCACTTTTTTACTTTATCCAGCAAATTTGAGGCGACTTCTGCAAGAACAATGCATATGCTCTGAAATGCGACCCCGGAAATAAAGTATGGAACAATTTAGCTTAGAATGATGGAAATAGTACTGATAATCAAAGTCTCAATTGGCAACATAGAAGTGTGACAGTATTGCAAAGCAAATATATTTGATTATTATAATTGATTATCAGTAATACCATACAACTTCTCAATACATTCATTCATTTCACTATTGTACTTGTACTAATGATCAGTTATTACATATTTGTGTTTATTATCTAGGTCTGTGTTCTATAGTTATAATAGTATATTTCAAAAGGTTAAGTTCTAGATCAGGGATGTCAAACTTGCAACGTAACGTGATGTCTCGCGATGTATTGCAACTTTTTCCCCATTGCCAGAGCTGAGGTAGGCGTGGTTTTGGCATGACGCATCCAGCCCACGGGCCAGCAGTTTGACAGTTAATATTATTATAAATTGTTACATTTTCATGAAATTTAATAGTTAAATTCTTCAGTCTCAGAAAAATACCTTTCAGACAAGAAACAATTGCATGCCTTTTTTTAAATAAAGGTACAATTACTAGAATTTGGAATATTGGAATGCTATTTATATAGTCTATAAAAACAGAAAATTGAAAGTCTGTCAACATTTTTTCCTTCCTTCTTATACCAAAGACAGTGAAGGCAGGGTGATCCTGAGTTTCTTACATTTTCCCGGGCTAAGCTTATGTTTTAGTTACAGTCACTGCATACTGTCTTTGTTATATTGTTCTACTGTTTCTTAACAATTTCTATAGAAGTGCAAATAATATATATATATGTATCTATATTATCATTTGTATTACAGATTAATGCAGACACGTATGACTGGACATCTGTTCTGATTTCAACGTAACCAAGGATCACTTGTATTGGTACTTTAACAAATCCATCAACCCTTAGTTTGGTCATCAAGAACCGCAAAACTGCTGTCCACGTGGACTGGTGCTGACCTTTCTCGTCCATCTGCAAGGGCCTCTCCATCTAAACCTAGAGACATGGCCACCAATGGAACAAAAGTAGCTGATGGGCAAATCTCCACGGAACTCAGTGATGCTTCAATTACTAATGATAAGCCCAAGACTTTAGTAGTGAAGGTGCAGAAGAAAAAAGGAGATATTCCAGACAGAGATGTCTGGAAAGGGAAATTTGATTTTCTTATGTCTTGTGTTGGCTATGCAATTGGTTTGGGGAATGTGTGGCGGTTCCCATACCTGTGTGGGAAAAATGGAGGAGGTACATATTTAACTTATATGTAATTAAGTGTGCTAACTATGAATATAGACAAGGGACACATGATTAATATAACATATCTTAACCTAAGTATCAAAATGTATGGCAGGATTTTTAGCAAAACCAGCCAAATAAATTTTACACTTGAAAATGCTACCGCAGTTGATCCACCCCTCATTATCTTGTTCCTAAGAAGTGATCATTTCATTTCTCCTATTTGCAAAAGTATTTGGTAAGTTTGGCTTGTGCAGTACTTGTGTCTCTTCCTGGAGAACAAGCCTCTTGAAAACCCATGTCCTTGTCACCTCTTTTATCTATTATTGCAGTGCACACTGCTTGGGGCTACAGTTGATATAAAATACTGGTGGGGCAGAGCTAATATAGGCATATAACACTGGCATTGTGACCTTTGCAATGGTTATCAATTGGCTTCCAGGTACCACTCAGAATTGTATAAGCCCTAGATGGCTTGACAATCAGGTACTACATCAGCTCTCTGGTTCAAACTCTTGTATAGTGATGCTAAAAGAGTATCTGCCATAGGGTAGACCTGGAGGGGTAGAAACCAGTGCATTTTAATAGTAGCTTTAATTTCATGGCATACCCTTCTCCCTTGATGTTTAAAAAGGCCTTGAAAACACTGCTATCTAAAGGACCTTTTTATTGTTGAGGATGTCTTGAACATAATAATGCATGTAATGATATGTTGCTTTTATTAGTTTGTTGTATTAGTTTTTATATTGTAAATACTTATAATGAGTATACTTATGAGTGAGCATGAGAGTGGAAAAATGTAATAAAACGAATCAGCGATACTGCACCTTGGAACAAATTTACATTACAAACAATGTATTTGAATTATTATCTATGTTTACATCTTTCAGAGGGGAATAGAAACAATGCCACCAGTAATCAAAATAACAGTAGCTGTATAATAGTGCTTTTTTTTTACTCTTTGTCTTCCATATCATGAGGACTACTGTGGCTGCTACATATAATGATATATAATTATCATGAACAGCAGTTAATTTGTGTCTTGTTTATTCTGGAACCATCTGCTATAGTCTTTTACCAGAAAGCAAAACTAGCCTGGCAGAACTGATTTCTGAAAATTAGAAATTGTGTTGCTTGGGAGCCCAGAATTAAATTGGGGTGGCTGCTCAAAGCTCATCCTCAATATGAGAAAAGCAGTGTCCTTGTGCCTGCTAACTACATTTGTTTTAAACTTTGCTCCACTATTCTGAATTGAATAAAAACTGGAAGGGAACTCAGATACTAGGTTTCTCCATTACATATAAGAAAAATATAATTTGAAATATAAGTGTTCCATATATAGGGGAAAGTTGTATCCAAAAAGTCTGTCATAATCATGTTATCATTTCTAAAGTACAGTATATAATCTCAAGCAGTGCCTCACACAAAAAAAACCCCTCAATGGATCTAGAAAAGGCTTATTTTGGTTGCATGGTACACAAAATAAAAACAAAAGGAATAAGTTCCCACATTCCATAACGAGACAGGAAAAGGGAATCCAAATTGTATAAGCAATATTTTTATCTGCATTTAATGTAATGTTCTTTCAATAATTTTTCTGCCTGGTATTTTTCACTCTTAAGAACCATTTTTGTATCATTTCAGGGGCATTCCTGATTCCTTATTTCCTTACTTTAATTTTTGCGGGAGTTCCCCTGTTTCTTTTGGAATGCTCACTTGGCCAGTTCACATCCATTGGAGGTCTTGGAGTCTGGAGGCTTGCACCAATGTTTAAAGGTATAATTTTGTATTATATGCATTCCTATTAATTCTGAAATGGATTTGCAAATCTAGAGAAGACCTGCTGTCATTGGAAAGGAAAAAAAAAACATATTTTGAAACCCTTAAATTGACTGCAGGAATGGATCTGAATTCTTCAGCTGAATTCTTTCCACTCAGGAGGGGGAGCATTGTGATATTTCAGGATTTCAGAATTGTGTTCCAAGTTTTCAGCTCTGTTGTTGCAGGCTATTTAAGGATTTGGTCTCCATTACAGTATTTAAGAGAAAAGGGCTGCCTGCCAAGAGGATTTCAGCTCCATGTGAATTTCAGCTCCTGGAAGGCAGTTCTTTCATTCTGCTTAATGACCCAAGAGATTGATTAACTACTGCAACAGGAAGTGTGGAAATTATGATAATTGAGCAAAATAGTGCCTTGGACATCTCATTTATTGACTACTTCACTGAATGACTAATAGTCCCAATTATCATAATAGTTGAGGACTATCTAGACTATCTAAACTAGAGATTTTTTGCTTTTTTTTACCCATTATATGTTATTTGACTTGTTCATGCAACAAACATATTCATCAAATGTTTTATACATAAATATTTTTGAATGCATTAATATTCATCATACTGACTTTTATTAAATTCTTAAACATAATTATTATGATTTCCAGACAGAAATGAGTAATATTTGTGCAGTATTGTACAGTAATTCATACCAGGCTTTCCCAATTGTAGTCCTGTGCTCTAGGTTGTGATATGTGTTTATGCTGCAACAAAAATGGTAAAGCACATGGTTGGAAACTGAACATCCTAAGTTGGAAACATGAAAGAGGAAAATGTAATTGGATTGTATGGTTTAGGAAACCAAAATGAGACTGACATTTATTTCCTTTGATCAGGCAAAACCTATCCCCAGTATAAGAAACACAGTTTAGAGAGAACATGGTGACACAGATTAGCTCTAAAAGAAATGAGACAAATCTGGTTCTTCCTAATTTATTCAATCTATGCAACTGAGAAGAAGCTGGACTGGAAAAAGATGACCTTAGTTTTAAAATTACAGGAATAAAGATCAATAATCTGCCCTTTGCTGATAACACTACTCTGATAGCTGAAAATGCAAATGATCTGCAAATTCTAGTAATGGAAGTAAAGGAGCACAGTAAAAAAAAAAGGTCAGACTAAGATTAAATATGAACAAGAGAAAACTAATGGCAACAGGTATAAGTGCCAGTCTTAGAATTAACAATGAAGTTTGTTTATTTATTTAAAAAATGTATTTCTGCCCCTATTGTATCCAACAACTCTGGGTGTCTTACATAAAAGTTACTGAAGTGGTGGATAATGTCTGCCTGTTAGGACTGATTATCAGCAGAAAAAGAATCAGCAGAAATTGGCACTTGATAGAGTAACCATAAAAGCCTTGGAAAAAAATATTCAGCGGTTGGGATATGTCTATATCTACACAAGGGGTCTGCAACCTTGACAACTTTAAGACTTGTGGACTTCAGCTCTCAGCTATGCTGGCTGAGGAATTCTGGGGGCTGAAGTCCACAAGTCTTAAACTTGTCAATTTGCACACCCCTGATCTACACAGATCAATATTATGCAGGCATTAATTTTCCCTCGATACTTCATAGAAGTGAAAGTTGAAAAAGCAAGACAGAAAGAGATTGATGCTTTTAAACCCTTATGTTGGAGAAGAAAGCTGAGTATAGCATGGGTAACCCAGAAAATGAGTAGGGTCAGCTAGCTTGAAGCACAAAGGACCCTGCTGAAATTATCATATTTCAGATGCATCGTGACAGTGGTTCTCAACCTTTTCTTCAGCACAGTTCTCCTTTAAATACTCTTTGTCACCATGGCCATGGACTACCAAGATTTAACTCAAGATTTAAAGCACTAGACTGCATCAAGCCTTCATGGATCCCCTGTGAGGACATTGTGGCCCATCCAGGGGTCTGCAGACCACAAGTTGACAACCAGTGCATTATGAAAAGATTTAGCTCTCTGGAGATTATTTTAATTCTGGGAAAGATGTGAGGAAGAGGACAACCAAGGTTAAGATGAAAAGACTCCTTTGCAGCAGTGATGGATAAATCATTAGGTTTATGCTAGGGACATGCCTTCTTGACAAAATCTCTGTGTTTGCTAAGAGTCAACATCAACTTGATGGCACATAATCAGTCAGAATAAAGAGGACTTCAATGTAGTCTCCACCCAAGAATCTCTAGTCATTCTTTCAGAACAAACTATTCCCTTTTATTTCTGGTAGTTCATAAATCTCCAGCCAGATTTCTGCCCACTTTCATGCGATTACTGAAATGTCATTTTATAAATATTCATTCTCTCTTATTCTCTTCAGTACATACAGTCTCAGTTAATTTATCTAGCCCTTTTTGACTCTTTGAACAGAAGCAGAAGGTGGAGTTTAATCTCATTAAGATGTTTTGGAATGGTAATCTAGACCCTGTTCTGGTAAAGGTAAAGGTTCCCCCGCACATGCGTGCTAGTCGTTTCTGACTCTAGGGACCGGTGCTCATCTCCGTTTCAAAGCCGAAGAGCCAGCGCTTGTCCGAGGACGTCTCCGTGGTCATGTGGCCGGCATGACTAGACGCCAAAGGCACACGGAACGCTGTTACCTTCCCACCGTAGTGGTCCCTATTTTTCTATTTGCATTTTTACGTGCTTTAAGAGTGGCTGTAATATTCAATCCTGATCTAAATATAAATGTAGAAAAAGAAACTATTTTTTAAAGAAGAATCTTATAAAAAAATTAATAGCCTTTTGCTCTGCTATTAATAATGAATACATAAATAGACAAATCAGTAACGTGTTAATTTTTCCTACAGGTGTGGGATTAGCTGCTGCTGTTCTGTCTTTCTGGCTTAACATTTACTACATTGTCATTATTTCCTGGGCCATATATTACTTATATAACTCTTTTACTACAGTAAGTGACCTTTCTTCTTTTATTTTAAAAATAGCTGTTTAAAAACAGCTTGGTTTGATTCATACTGCTTAAGGTGTGTTAAGTTACAGACTTAGATCCAGGAATTATATTTCTATCCAGGTTGAACTTGTCTATTTCATTGCTTTAGGCTAGATTTAATCAAATAATGTTAATTGCCATGAATCAGTCCAGATAATTTTGTCTTGGCAATAATATGTATATTTATAAAAAGAAGAGAAGCCATAATAAAGCAGTACCTAAAATGGCAATCAGCAAGATATAAGCTAAACAAATAGTATTACTCTATTAAAATGTGATGGCTAAGTGGAAAATAAACTTCTAAGTCTATCAGATATGTATGATACACAAGCAGGATTCAAGTTTATATTTCTAACACAAACAGAGATACACTTACACACACACACACACACACACACACACAAACACAAACTCATCTGCTTTTAGTCTGAAAGTCATACTTGTGTTTATTCATTCATTTATGTCAGACACGTCAAACACAAGGCCCGGGGGCCAGATCCTGTAAACAGTGAGGGAATGGCCCCCACTGCCTTGGCCCTGGCCCAGAGACCCTCCTTCTGCCAGAGACCCTCAGATCTGTCCCACTCCTGCCCAGGCCCCCATAGGCCCCCTTGATGCGAACGATGTAGAGCTGGCCATGCCCACCCAGTAGGCCATATGCACTCTAGCCACGCCCACCCAGTAGGCCACGCCCACCCAGTAGGCCACACCCACCTGGCCCCTTGAGGGCAACCGCAATGCTGATGCGGCCCTCAATGAAATTGAGTTTGACACCCCTGATTTATGTAGTGTCCCAGTGACACTGAAATTTGCTTTTGGCTGCTTGCTGAGAAAGTTCTTGTGAGCAACCAAATAAAAATTGGTATCCAACTTGGACCCTTTTGCTCATGCTAATCTTTCCTGCTGAAAAGATGAGGAGTAATTCATTGCCCAAGGCCACCTAGTGAGTCTTTTGCTGACCTGAAATTTGATTAACCTGTCATTTTTGCCCCATACAGAACTGAAAGATATTTTCTTTATTATAAAGAAGAGTAAATATAGTTTGGTGACCAAATTGTAGCTAAGTTGTAACAAAATAGTTTGAAATAAATATGTTTTAGCAGTGATTAGAATAGTGCAACTTTTCCACTTTCTCTCTTTAGTGAGTTTATTGCAAAACTGCATCTGTGCAGAGACAAAAAATAGGATGTACCAAACACTTATGATTAATAGAATCTATGCTACTTATTCATCCATCCATTCAATATGTATGGCCACCCATATCAAATCTATGTAGGTAACGATATTTAAAAGCAATATAAAAACCACCAAATCAATTGTAAAAAAAAAAACTATAAATACTGATAGAAGAGAATATTTGTAGCTCAAGGTTGAACTGTGAGTCCATGGTGCTTTCAGAGCTTGATGGTTTTCTTGTAGGTGTCTACATACCATTCAAAACAGTAAAAAAAGACCAAAAAGAAACAAAAAGACCACCAGCCATTGATATCCATAAGAGCAGAGATTAGAATTAGACTAACAATCAAGAAGTAAACAATATCCGAATTAAGGAACCACCAAGAACATCCCCACCAACGGCGACAGGGCAAGCTGCTAATATATAACCATAAAAGCAAACCCCAATCCCTTCTAGCACTGATGATGATACTTACTTTATTAATGAAAAATCTGCAAGAAAACCACCAAGGTCAAGAGGACCAAGAACACCACAAAATTATAAATGTTTATAAATATTTTATTGACTACTGAAAATTCTATTTAATTGATTGAGGATCCACAAAACACAGAATAAGGAATAAAATAAAATCTATCTCTTATCTACAGAATCAGTCTACAGTTATACCCACTTACAGACACTGAGAAAGGTCCCATTTTGGCACACGTGCATAAATAATTATGTTTTAAAGTAATGGAGTAATTAAGTTTCCAAATAAAGGAACACCTTTAAATTATGAAATATTGCAAGAGACAACTGTGTAGTTGCACCCCGTTTGGCAGTGATTAAAGGATGGCTGGCTGGCTGGCTGGGTAGATGCTCTTAGGTATCCATAATCTTTCAAATTAATATATGTAAAATGCAGAAATGTAGAAGAAAAACTACAATATAATCATGAGCTTTGGAAAGAAAAAGATCTAGTTCATAGATGTGATGGAATGTACACTTGCAGCATCAAAGGGTGAGAATCTGGCCAACTCAGAAAATTCCCAGAAGAACATTTGGATGGAGATCGCACCGTCCAGAGCTGGAGAGGAGAAGAGGGAACAGGTTCAGGAAAGTCACACTCTTGAATCTCTCAGAATATATCTAGTAGCTTAGAAAGTTGTAACTTTAATTTGACAAGATTTTGTCAAATTAGATGTAAGCAAATAAAGGTTTTAACTTGACTGGATCCTCCTGTCTCATCTCTGGGCTTGACCTAACACTGGTGAAATGAATGCGGGACTCCATTATTGCAGTAATTCATCCTTTCATCTTGGTCACTATTCTAGAAAAGCATAACATAAATTTATGTTATGTTGTTCTTTCAAACACTGTTTTTATTCTTCTGTTCCAATTCTCTCTGTTTTTTTAAATCAGACTCTTCCATGGAGTCACTGTGATAATCCCTGGAACTCAAACCAGTGTTTCTCCAACTACAGCATAGTAAATAACACCAACATGACAAGTGCTGTTGTGGAATTTTGGGAGTAAGTCAAGAAGTCTACACCTTTTTACTTTCTATAAATGTCCATTGTCACTTTCTCAAAACCAAATAGAATATAATTTTTTCTATATTTGTTCTCTGCTTCTAGGCGTAACATGCACCAAATGACAGATGGACTGGAAAAACCAGGACAGGTTCGATGGCCATTAGCAATTACTCTGGCAATTGCCTGGATTTTAGTATATTTCTGTATCTGGAAAGGAGTAGGTTGGACTGGAAAGGTAAGAGAATATAAAACCTTGCTTTGCAGACTGAATCAACACAGTATTCTGAAAAATAGAGGTTCAGGGTCTATTGATGAGACATCCTCTCAAGAAATTTACATTGTATTTTAAATGCTGTAGCATTTTTAATATTTATTTTTCACTTCTATAAAAGTAAGTAGTACATATGGGTTTTATTTATCACGGCATTGTATTGCAAAAGGTGATACTATTGATATTATTGTAGATACTTAAAATGGTATTGTATCTTTCTCATATTTCAAGTCAGAAAATTAGGAACATTATATATTGTATTTCTTAAATCCAATTTTAAATTAATCGAGAGAGAGCTTAATGTAACAATCACTTTCAAATTATTATCTCATTCTTTACATTAGGTGGTATATTTCTCTGCCACATATCCTTATGTCATGTTACTTATCTTGTTTTTTCGTGGAGTAACATTACCTGGAGCAAAAGATGGTATTTTATTCTATGTAACTCCTAAGTTTGAGAAGCTTACAGACTCTGAGGTAAGTGGTCCCACAAATAATTTTGTTATAATTATTACTGATAATCTTGTAGCTATTTGTCCCACTGTATTCATTATTGATATTCTTTCTAATTTTGAATGATGTATAAGCTACCAATCCTAATCTTATTGGAATGGCTTTATAATTTTTCATTAGGTCTGGCTGGATGCCGCCACACAGATCTTCTTTTCCTATGGTTTAGGTCTTGGCTCACTGATTGCCCTTGGAAGTTACAACACATTCAACAACAATGTTTACAGGTAAAACAATTACCATTCTGCACTAGCCTTGTGTCCTAGATATTAAAGTCACAGGCAATTGATCCAGTTCATAGAATGTATAGTGTCCCTGATCTACTCTAGTTATTATACACAAGCACTAGTGAATTCCCATATCAGACTCAGAGCCCTATTGAATACGAACCCTTGTTAAATAGGAAGGAAAAAAATTAAAATAGAAGCAAAGTTGTCATTCAAATGTTGCTCAATTGACCACCATAATTGTTGTTATTTCTGCTTGGCCCCCTTTAAAGACAAAAGTCATTATATACATACATACATACATACATACATACATACATACATACACACACACACACACACATACACACACACACACACAAATCCATATATACATACAAGGGCCGAAAATATAAGCAAAATCAACATTAATGGCAGCATTAAGAGAATATACTACCAAATAAAGGTCATTTAATACACTACAAGAAAGCTTCAAGAGGATGGGAATAATGAAAGGTGACTCTTCCCGCCCCCCTATTTTGAAACTAACCTTTTGTGATCAATGAACACACAGCTCTGAAAATGTAACTGGCAACAGGCAATGTGCAAATAATGTGCAATTATTTTATTATTTTATTTAAAATATTAAAGTTGACCCTTCATGCATGTTTTTGCAAATCAGAACATTTAGGGCAATAATGACAACTTTGGCTATTCTTGGGTGAGGTTTATTATGTTAAATCTGTAATAACAGATGAGAAGTGCATGTTTTCTCCAGAAGCTGTAAAAGTATGGGGGCTTTTTTAATAGAAAAGACTTCAATAAAGATTAAACAGGAATACACTGTAGGGTTATGCAGATTTTTAAAGAGACCAATTGAGGGAGATTCACTCCTCCAGTTCTTCAACAAGTTGGACTAATTGAAGTCAATGAAGCTTTTTATCATATGAAATCACTGTAATCCATCTTCAGCTGGCAAACATTTCATCAGTTTAAGGTCCCTGAAACTTGCACATTCCTATTAGAAAAACCATCATCCAGTGTTATATGCTACAGATAATCTTTCCTGGCAGTAGGAATATGAATAAAATATCTGGTTTTTGAAGTGATAATATCCCTCTATCCCTCTCTCACTTTTCTCTCAGGGATTCCATCATAGTATGCTGCATCAACTCTTGCACAAGCATGTTTGCTGGCTTTGTTATTTTCTCCATTGTTGGATTTATGGCTTATGTAACCAAACGGCCTATTGAAGAAGTTGCAAAATCAGGTATGTTATTCCTTACTCTGTGTTATTGTTTTAGTGGTAAGAAATTTGGTACAACTGAAGTTTTCTAAAGTTTGCTAAGTTCTCCCAAGGGACTATGGTTCAGCATATGTTTTTCTAACCAGGTAATGTTAAATTAGCTGACTGTTCAAATGTGGAAGCAACAAAATGAACAGGCAGAATCTTAATCTTAAAACTCTACTAAATTGGAGAGCAGTGCATCCCAGATTTATTTCTCAAAATATCCCTTAGACTAGAATCTTTTCTTTGAATACTTCCTTGTACAGAAACTGTTTTACTATACTATGCAAGAGAAATAATGTTTAATAGTTGAATGGAATTGTAAGAATGAAGACTCAGACTATGGGCAACTTCATGTGTTTATTTATTGGCAACTAGGACCATTTTTATCTGCATAAGTGGAACTTCAATACTGGTTCCATGCCTAGCAAAATATACACTTCATACTGACATGTGGCACCCTGGCCATCAAACTTCAGAGGTCTGAAAGCAAAATGTCAATCAATCATTCAGTAGGGATTGGGAAATAGGAACACATCTCAGGAAGAATATTGTTGAGAGTTGGGCAGCATACAAACTTAATACATAAATAATACAGGATGGTGGATATATCATTGCCCCTTATAATGGATCACAGGTAAAGGAGCTAGAAGAAACTTGTTTGTTTGCTTCCAGTGGACAAAAAAGTTAATTTCTACTATTAACCTAGTCAGATCAAAGGCAGCATACATTAATCCAGTGTTTCTCAACTTTGGCAACTTGGAAAAATGGTGACTTCAACAATTCTCCAGGCAACATACTCCAGCCAGCATACTCTAACTTCACCTATCAGCCTGGCATCCACAGTTATTCAACAGTAATATGTGGAAGAGAAGATCAGTCATTTATCATCAACTGTAAAGTTAAATAATGATTTACTAGATGGCTTAAACCAGTGGTCTCCTTCCTTAGCTTCCCTCACACCTCATTTCTTTTCTTTCATATGCGTTGTTAACATTTTGTAAAAAAATTACAAGAATCTTTTTGCCAAATTATGTGAATTATTGGGAGAGATAAAACTAAAATAAATCAAATTAATAAGTCATACAAAGTCATGCACCAAATAGCACAGTTACTCTTGGAAATTACACCAATTGCCGTTCTGGGTGGAAATGTAGGTCTTGAAAAAGTTTCCCAAAGTTTAAACTACTTTTAATATGTAGCTGTCTTACCCAGGCCCTGAAATTATCAATAGTTCACAGGCATAACCTTTTCTAGTGGGGAGAACACTAGATATTTAATATTATTACAAACTTTAGGTTTCTAATAGAAAATAACTTCATAAAGTGGAAAACTAGAAGCCATTGTGGTGATATACTGCACTACAGCATAAGTATGTAGTAAGACAAACATCAGTATCAGTAAGACAAACATGATACAGAAGTGGGATGTCTCATCTCTCATCTATCCCCAATTGCCAGGATTTAACTGTATATCAAGTTTGCTACAGGTGGAATATGGATTAATGTAGTCAAACAATTTAGAAATGGGTAAAATAAATGCAATGATTAGATTCAACTGAAGAGTATTTTTAATTAAGATTTAATAACTTTTTTTGGATAACCTAAAACTAATAGTGATTATAAAACCAAAGATTTGGTTCACATAATGCTAAACTATTATTTTTATTTATTCATTAAATTTATATGCTGCCCATCTCATTATCCAAAGCATCTCTGATGATAATGAATGAGGATCCATCATCAATCTTAGTAAAAACAATAATTTTATGGCTTGGCAATTCTAGCGATAGATAAGAGCTGCTGGGAAGTTCTACATGCTCAGAATTTCAACTTTCAGAGCTGCTGGGAAGTGCTACATGCTGTAAGTTTTCGAAGGGCTGCACCAAAAAAGGAGCTAGAGCTCTGATTGGTTTGCATTGTATTTGAACTGCATTTGGGGCCCTGGTTGGATCTCCATCGCTTTTCAGCAGAATTTCAACTTTCAGAGCTGCTGGGAAGTGCTACATGCTGTAAGTTTTGGAAGGGCTGCACCAAAAAAGTAGCGGCCCATGTGCTTAACGGCGCACGAATTATACAACTAAATATCAAAAACAGCAGCGGTACATTCAGGGCAAGTGCATCTGAGATTCGTTGTAACTCAGCATGTCTGGCTTAGTTCAGTGCAACACTTGTTTTGCAGCTGTCTTTCGCAGTACCCTTTTCAAACTTGGAAACTGTCCTATCTGTACAGAAATCACTTGTCTACAAGGACAGATTATTTATCTAGGGTCTGTAATCTGTGCTCTTCAGGCAGAAATTAGGTATCCAGTTCAGCCCTTCTACCCTATTGAGCCTCCGTGCTATCAGCCCCCTCTACCACAAAGATCCTGCAGGAGTAGGGCAGTGTGGACAACTGTGGGATCTGGCAGGGTGAGATCTGTGAACCATAAACCCAAAGCTTTTGCTGTATCCCTGCACAACAGATACAGTGCCCTTTCTGACCTTGATAGGGACATTAAGGAGACAGGTAAAGGTATCTGTGATAATAACTCAAATAAGCAGGGGATCGTGGTCCAAGATGAAAAACTTGTTTTTGACAGGGAGAAGTGTGAATCTGGTATTACACACCAGTCATGCAAGAACAGAAAGGCATCCAAAAAGAGAAGCCACCTTCTGGTTGGTGATTCAGTTATAAGGGATGTAAATTTAGGAAAGGACACAGAGGTTTTGAAAGAGGTCAGGTGTCTTCCAGGTGCTACTGCCAGTAGGGACAAGAAGCGTATTTCTAAAATAATCAAGACTGCCAGCAAGGACTGTGATGTGGAGGCTATTGTACATCTTGGCACTAATGAACTGTCCCCAAAAGATGTACTCTCTGTGCAGAATGATTTCCAGAGCTTGGGGCAGCAACTTAGCAGAATAGGCTGTAGGCTTACTTTTTCAGAGGTTTTACCAGTGTATAAGGAGCAAATTGGAAAAGGCCAGCGTATAGCAGAATTTAATAAGTGGCTAAAGGAGT
>JAKJMR010000837.1:153216-167590 GCA_024449315.1 Daboia siamensis
TAAAATACCCTACAAAAACTAAAAAAATGAGAACAGTAAGGAAAACAGCTGTCCATAGTTACCAATACAATGCATGATAAAACAGTAAGACAAAAGAAAAATATGATCATACCTGGAAGGAAGCAAAATTAACTTTATTGTTCTCAATTTTACATATCACTACATTTGTCAGAATCCATTTATATCATATTCATAAATGGAATGTTTCAAACATTATTCCATGGATTCTGCCATCTCCCGAAGAGAAGAGAATGGATGTGTATTGAACCGGTATTAGCCATTTCAAAGGAAAGGAGAACCCTTTTGAACTGGGGAAACAAAAGGGGGGGGGGCTAGCATCTGGCTTGTGTCACGGAAGAGAGCAATAAACATAAAAAGTCCTAAGTTCCTTTTTCCCACAAAGGGATGATACGAGATAAAGGATGGGGGACTGACCAAATGGGGTTAAGGGGGGTTAAACTGGGAATTCTTTATAAGGGTTTACTTCGTGGAATAATATTAAGTCCTGTCTCATATTCCTACAACCAAGCATGTCATAGTAAAGATTCTTTTTGGAATAGATTTGACTCCAAGAATTTTGTCTTCCTAAGACGTTGTTTGGGGTGGGTCCTGACAACATTTTTTTATTGCAGTAATCTCACAGAGCCAAACTTCTGCAACAGGCGTGGCCGTGGAGTTGTATGCAAAGGCTGCCCATTGGATATATAATTGGCTAGTCCAGGGATAGGCAACCTTGGTTCTTTTATGACTCGTGGACTTCAACTCCCAGAATTTCTGAGCTAGCTGCCTACCCCTGGGCTAGTCTATCACTTGTTATAAGCAGCCATGGACTATTAATAGCAAAAGAAGCAGAATATAGTAATAAAAATGTGGTGGCGATGTTGACAAAATTTCTCTTTCTTTCTCTTTTGGGAAGTGCTGTGATTTGGACAATAATGCCAGCATTAAATACTGTGAATGTAATCCCGGAAGAGGAGAGGCTATTTCACCGTTAGCAATTACAATGAAAGGTGGTATCTGGAAAAATGTAGCGATGTATGCAGTGGTGAGGTTGAAGGACATTCAAGGACAGCAATTTGGAAGGCAAGGGAAAAACACAGTACTATACTTTCTCAAGGGAATCATCAGTGATTGAAAACAAAGATCCAAAATAGTGAATAGCATTAATAGTTAACAATGCCCAGGAGAACAAAAAGGGAGAAAGAGGAGGGAGGAAGAGGAGTTCTATTCCAGGCCAAATTTAATTTGCCAGGAACTATTAGAGCAGTGATGGAGAACCTTTTAGAGACCAAGTGCCCAAACTGCAACCTAAAACCTACTTATGTATCATCGGGTGCTGGGTGGGCATGCCCCTTTGGGTGGGCATGGTCCTTTGGGTGGGCATGGCTCTTTGGGTGGGCGTGGCTGCAGTGGTAACGCCAGACTGGGTGGGACTAAAAAGTTCAATCCATCAATTCCAACTTTGTGAGATCTTTTTTTTCCCGCAAGAAGTTGAAATTGATTGATTGAACCTTTTTTTTTCTTCCACACGGCAGCAGAGGCCTAAAGCAAAAAGGGTTTATAAATCCCAGCTGAAGGCCTAGGATTGGGGCGACGGCACGCGTGCCCACAGAGAAGGCTCTGCGTGCCACCTTTGGCATCCGTGCCATAGGTTTGCCACCATGGTATTAGAGGAACCAGAACCTTTGGGCAGAAATTAAGCTTCACCAGAGATTACTATTCATTAGACAAGTCTGTAGACACATGAGGGAATTGGAAGCATTGAGCTCAGAAATGTTTAGATTGCACTGTTTTGGAAGCACCTAATTGGGATATGATCCTAACAGAACACTGTATAATAGTTGAACCAGTAACATAGCCTCAAATTATTTAGGTATGCTTTAGTAATATGTTATCTAGTGTATTTATCTAAGATAGATCCCCATCATCAATATGTATCTGAGTCCATTCACTCTGCTCAATTATCTTTTGTAACTATTTATGAAAGATGTAGAGGAATAACCTCTTTTAAAACAATATGTTCCCAAAGAAGCATTAATCTGAGGAACCGTCTCTCTCACATTGGTCCTGTAAGATCAGAGAGTTGGTTCTTTAATGTCAGCCCTACAAGGCAGACCAGACTAAGAAATAAACTCCATGGAAGACTACAGATCTTGCAAGTCTGATTGTGCACTTTCTACACTCTCTCTTTTTAACTAAATGAATTAGGAAGTGGTCCAAAATATTTGTCCATACATTGTCTTGGACTTAATCTGTGTTCTGTCAGAAGCAAGTAACCAGGAAGAGGAGTTGAGTTCAAAGCACTAGAAGATTATTACATGCTACCTATGCACAAGAATCTAATCTATTAATGGTCAAAGCAAATTGGCACTAGATAAAAGTTAATGGAATTCATGGGGTGTGTGTGTGTGGTGGACTTAGGTCTCTTGTAGCTGCATAAGGATCCCAAACCTATGACATGTTTGACTCCACCTTTGGGCTCTGCCTGGTCATGTCCTACATGTACATCTCTTTCTAAGTTCTTTTCTTCTTCAAGGCCATCCTTTTTTACATTTAGAATAACAATTAATTATTAAATGCAGGAGGTTTATTTATTACTCAGCCCACAACCTCAAAGGCATTGCTGGTTTTAAATTATATAAAGTAATTAAATTAATTCATTTATCATTTTATGATGTTGCAATGTCATGAAATTTGAGAAATTCTAGTTTTACCTCACTTTCAGAAAACAAAAAACAAAAAAAACCCATTGCTTTTTAAACCATTGCTTTTAAAACAAATCTAGCATACTTTTTTTTTGTTTGGCCAAGTGAATATGTGTTGCCTACAACAACTTCTGAAAAGCAATTTCTCACTGCTTATGCCACTTTCTGTTGCTAGGCAACACAGGGTTATTGATCTTAAAAACAGGATACTAGGACCCCATTTCAGTTCATTTTGTGGAGAAGGTGATTAAATGTAGTTACATCTACCTACAGTGGTACTTAATCATGATTTAGTTTTTCTTTCAAAAGCAAAGGAATAAATAGCTATCTGGAGTAAAGCAGAAGCATTGGGTTCTGCGCCATAATTTTTTCAGAGCCATTACTATTTATCACACACTAATATGTATCTTCAAATGAAGAAAAAATATTTAAAAAACCTAAAATTTTACAGCATCTAAAACAAAATAGTAGCATTCCAAATTTAGCCTATAATAATCTTTCATATAATCTGTTATGATTTACCTATTAAAATCAGTAGCAATCTAAGAGTTGAAAGAACCCACTGAATATGGTATAATCAAACATCCATCTAGTTCAGCTTCTCTAGCCTTCTTTCATTGTCATCTCTACCAGCTGGTATTTAAAGCATCCTTCTGCTGATTCAGGAGGATGCAGTCATCAAAATTAAAAACCACAGCTAAGTTTCTGCAGACTTCTTCAAGTTCAAGTTAATCAACATCTGATGTAATAAATGCCATACATTCTAAGTTTAATGAATAGCCTGATACTCTGGGAGAGAGTATATTATTCTCTCAGCACATGGTCCTCAATGGAACTGCATCTACATGGAGGGAAATGTAATGGGGTGCCCCAGGGCTCTGTTCTGGGCCCAGTGCTCTTCAACATCTTCATCAACAATTTGCACAAGGGGATAGATGGGGAACTCATCAAATTTGCAGACGACACCAAGCTGGCAGGAATAGCCAACACTCCAGAAGATAGGCTTAAGATACAGAAGGATCTGGACAGACTCGAACACTGGGCACTATCTAACAAAATGAAATTCAATTGTGAAAAAAGTAAGGTTCTATATTTAGGCAAGAAAAACCAAATGTACAGGAATAGTATAGGGGCTACCTTGCTCAATAGTAGCAACTGTGAGAGGGATCTCAGAGTCCTAGTGGACAATCACTTAAATATGAGCCAGCAGTGTGCTGCAGCTGCCAAAAAAGCCAACACAGTGCTAGGCTGCATTAACAGAAGGATAGAATCAAGATCATGTGAAATATTAATACCATTTTACAGTGCCTTGTTAAGGCCACACTTGGCATCCAGTTTTGGTCACCACGATGTAAAAAAGATGTTGAGACTCAAGAAAGAGTACAGAAAAGAGCAATAAAGATGATTAGGGGACTGGAGGCTAAAATATATAAGGAATGGTTTCTGGAATTGGGTATGTCTAGTTTAATGAAGAGAAGGATGAGGGGTGACATGATAGCAGTGTTTCAATATCTCAGTTCTCCAAAGCACCTGAAGGCAGGACAAGAAGCAATGGATGGAAACTAATCAAGGAGATAAGCAATCTAGAACTAAGGAGAAACTTCCTGACAGTTAGAACAATTAACCAGTGAAACAACCTGCCTCCAGAAGCGGTGAATGCTCCAACACTGGAAATTTTTAAGAAGAGAGTGGTATAATGGTATAAGGTTTCCTGCCTAACCTCCAAGGTCCCTTCCATCATCATCATCATCATCATCATCATCATCATCATCACTATTATTATTGATCATCACACCAAGGACCTGGGATAGGCACATGTGGATGTTTGATGGTATTATAGATATTGTCGCAGGATGGAAGCAGTTCCTAGTAAGGCCACCTTTTGCAATTAAGTAATGGCAAATTTGACAATGCCAATGGTGTTCAAGTGGTGCTCCAGTTGTTTTGGGATTGCACCCAAGGCACCTATTACTATTGGGATTACCCTTGCTTGCCTTTACCACAGTCTTTCTATTATTATTATTATTATTATTATTATTATTATTATTATTATTATTATTATTATTATTATTATTATTATTATTAAACTTTTATTCATAAAACATGAAACTCAGTCAACTGAACACTCAAATTGACTGGCACTAATGGTTGACACGGGCTGCTGCCAGCATGCTAGGTATCAACCAAGTATCTTCTTAAAATGTAAGATGTTCCGAGTAATGCAGTTTTTTGTAGCTTTGCTGGAGTTATTGCAGGAAGCTGCAATTTAATTATGTATTTTGCAAAGTTTTTGGACATAGTTCCCAGTGCCCTGATGACAATGGGTATCACTGTTACGTGTTTCATCCATAATCGCGCAGTTTCGATGGCCAGGTTGCGGTATTTCATAATTTTTTCCAGTTCTTTTTCTTTGACTCTGGCATCTCCTGGTACACAGATATCAATCAGCTGTACACTTTGGTTTTCTACAACTGTGATATCTGGCATGTTGTGTTCCAAATGGCGATCTGTCTGTATTTGGAAATCACACAAGATCTTCACCCTCTCATTCTCGACAACTTTTTCTACCCTATGTTCCCATGACTTTTCGGATACAGGCAAGTCGTATTTTTTACACAATGCCCAGTGGATTAGTTTAGCAACTTGGTCATGTCTAGCTTTGTAATCAGTTTGCACGATTTTGCTGCACTCACATATTAAATGTGAAACAGTTTCAACTTTGTGTTGCAAAGTCGGCAATTTGTATTGTCAGTAGATTTTTCTATCTTCGCTTTCATGGCATTAGTTTGTAGTGCTTGTTCTTGAGCAGCCAGTATTAAGCCTTCCATTTCTTTCTTGATGGTTCCCATCTTAAGCCATGCCCATGTCAAGTTGTTATCACATTTTCCTTCAATATTTTTCAAATGTTGTCCATGCAAAACTTTGGTTTTCCATCTATTTAATCTATCATCCAGCCGTTTTTCCTTATATTCTGCCTTTGTTTCTGTTATTTTGATAATGCTATCTGTTTTCACAGCCTGCAGCAATTTTTCTGTACTTTGATTCACATAGTCATTCAAACTTCATTTCTCTTCTTCTACAGTTTGGTGGATTTGCAGTAGCCCTCTGCCCCCTATTCTTCTTGGCAGGTACAATCTGTCGATGTCACTTGGTGGATGTAGAGCATGGTGCATGTTCAAAAGTTTACGCGTTTTCCAGTCTAGCTGTTCCAATTTGGCCAATGTCCAGTTGATAATTCCAGCTGGGTAGCATATCACTGTGACTGCCCATGTATTAATGGCTTTAATTATATTTCCAGCATTCAGCTTTGATTTTAGTATTTTGCGGAGTCTTCTGATGTATTCCTTTTGTGTTGACGCTTTGACTGTTCCATTCAAGATGTTATCTGCTTCCAATATGCCTAGGTATTTGTAGCCATCATCCTTTGCTAGTGCTTTCATAATACTTCCATTTCCCAGTTCTATTCCTTCTATTTTTGCCATTATTATTATTATTATTATTATTATTATTATTATTATTATTATTAGCTTCTGTTGGCCCATATTTTCCATATATCATGGAAAATGGTTTTATATATTTCTGTCATGTCCAAAAGACCCCAGTACTGTACCTTTTCTTATTGGGGAACTACTTTAATGCTTTTTATATCACTCTCATTCTGGCCTCCATGTCATTTCCAAGTGATAGACCAGTTCTGCTTCAAATTTTGGGCAAATATTTTGTTCATGTTTCCAGCATAAAAATCACCTATTCTTTCTGTTTTATCTTTTAAAACCAGATTTCAGTTCATGATAACATTATTCTCTTTTTTCTTGCCTAGTGAAATCTCTTGTTATTAATCTTTTGGTAGTTTTTTTTTAAATTTCACTTTCCATCTCAATTTCACTCCTACCAGTCAGGAGAGGGAAAGTATATTCTTAGAATCAACATTATTTTGGTAACTGATATTCTGTATCCAAAGCCATCCAATGGATGAGTCTGTCTCATATGAAAATTTTAGTTTATTAAACTCTGTGTCTTTTGATACTTCCATTTCGCCACCCCCCATCGCTGGGCCACAGAACCGACAAGATGGTGGGAAAAATGGATCGATTACATCCAGAATAAATATGGGACTAAAAAGTTTCATTTAGCATTTGAATAAGTATTGATGGGATATTTATATTGCTTATAGTCATTTTATAAGAGCTAAAGTGCAATAGACCTAATAGTTTATTGTTATTAGCATATGGTAGTTTATGATTGTTTTCATACTTTTATACCTTGTATTTAGCTCTGGGAAGTCGGGGAGGGGGGAGGGGGGAAGGGGAGGGTGGGAGGGTGGGATTGGGTTGGGAAGGGAGGGAGGGGGTGGGGGTCGGGATGTTAAAGATAAAATGTACTGAAAAACCTTTCAATTAAAAAAAAAAAAAAAGAACCGACAAGATAGTTCTGCCCCAGGCGCCTAATGGACCCTGAGCGGTTTCAGGTGGCGCTTGGGTCCCCGCCTGCCGCCTTCGCTCACAACCCGGCCGATGCCTTGGTGGAAGCCTGGGAAAGGGCAGCCATGGAGGCACTCGACCACATTGTACCCATGCGGCCCCTGACCCGGCGCAGATCCCAGTGGGCTCCATGGTTTTCCGTGGAGCTCCAGGAGATGAAGCTTTGGAGATGGGGCCTAGAGAGCTGTTGGAGATCCAGCCGGTCTGAATCCGACCGATTGCGACTAAGGTCCTCTACGAGGTCTTATCTCATGGTGATGAGGGCGGCAAAGTCTAATTACTTTGCTGCCCTCATCATGTCCACAGATAATCGTCTGGCTGCCCTGTTCAGGGTGACCCGCTCCCTCCTCAATCAAAAGGTGAAGGAGGAACCCTTGCAGGGTCGTGCCAAGGAGTTTAGCCAACATCTGGCAGACAAAATTGCTCGGATTCAGCCCGGTCTGGACTCCGACTGGGCAGAGTCTGGTGGAGGTGAAACGAGCAGTCCTGGTGATGTTATCTGAGAAGAGTTCGACCCTGTGACTCCGGAAGATGTGGACAGGATCATGGGAAAGCTAAGCTCCACCCCGTGTCTATTGGAACCGTGCCCCTCCTGGCTGGTCTATGCGGCTCGAGAGGGGACACGAGGCTGGCTCCAGGCAGTGATAACTGCTTCTTTGAGTGAGGGTAGCTTTCCTGCAGCCTTGAAGGAGGCGGTGGTGAGATTCCTTCTCAAGAAGCCTGCCCTGGACCCGGCTATTTTGAATAACTATCGTCCAGTCTCCAACCTTCGCTTTCTTGCGAAGGTTGTTGAGAGTGTGGTGGCGCATCAGCTCCCTCTGTTCCTGAAGGAAGCTGATTATCTGGACCCGTACCAATCAGGCTTTAGGCGGGGACAGCATTGGTCGCGCTGGTGAATGATCTATGGCAGGCTCGGGACAGGGGTTGTTCCTCTGTCCTAGTCCTATTAGACCTCTCAGTGGCTTTCGATACCATCGACCATGGTATCTTACTGCGGTGTCTCAGGGGGTTGGGAGTGGGGGGGGGGCACTGTTCTCCAGTGGTTCTCCTCCTACCTCCTGGGACGTTCGCAGTCGGTGCTGACAGGAGGGCAGAGGTCGGCCTCGAGGAGTTCCTCAGGGGTCGGTCCTCTCGCCTCTCCTGTTCAACATCTATATGAAGCCTCTGGGTGAGATCATTCGTGGTTTTGGAGTGGGGTATCATAAGTACACTGAAAAGCTGGGTATCATCAGTACACTGATGATACCCAGCTTTTCATCTCTACCCCAAACCACCCCAGTGATGCCCTCAATGTGATGTCCCATTGCCTAGAGGCAGTTTGGGTCTGGATGGGGAGGAACAGGCTTCGGCACAATCCCGACAAGACCGAGTGGTTGTACGTCTCGGGAAATTCGGTCCATTCCATCTTTAACCATGGGGGGTGAGGTGTTACCCCCTGTTGATAGGGCTCACAACTTGGTGTCCTCCTGGACTCACAGCTCAGTTTGGAAGACTATGTAGGAGCTGTGACTAGGGGGGCTTTTGCCCAGGTTCGCCTGGTACACCAGTTGCGACCCTATCTGGACCGGGATGCCCTGTGTACAGTCACTCATGCGCTCGTGACCTCTCGTATAGACTACTGCAATGTTCTGTACATGGGGCTGCCCTTGAGGACCACTCAGAGGCTTCAGCTGGTGCAGAATGCAGCTGCGTGAGTTGTGATGGGGTCTCCCGATACTCCCATGTAACACCTCTTCTCCGTGAGCTGCATTGGCTTCCAGTTGCCCTCCAGGTGAGATTCAAGGTGCTGGTGATTAACTATAAAGCCCTAAATGGCATGGGTCTGGATTACTTATGGGAGCACCTGCTGCTGGCATCATCTTCCCTTCGTCCTGTGCTCTCCCACAGAGAGGGCCTCCTCAGGGTGCCATCGGTCAGAGAGTGTCAGCTTGCGGCCCCCAGGGGGAGAGCATTCTCTGTGGGCGTGCCAGCCCTTTAGAATCAATTACTGGTTGAATTCTGGATGGCTCCTGAACTTCGCTCTTTCCGCCGGGATCTGAAAACCTATTTATTTGAACAGGCTGGCCTGGTTTAAGGGTTTGGAGTTTTTTAAATTATTTATTGTTAGGGCTTCATTAATTTAATTTACTTTTAACTTTTGTAACTTTTGTAGTGCTTTTATTGCCCTGTACACCACCCTGAGTCCTTTGGGAGAAGGGCGGTATAGAAATTCAATTATAAATAAATAAATAAAATGTATAGAATTTTCACCAAAATCATCTGGCTAATATCAATAAGAAGGATCAATTTGTTATGCCTCTATGTAGAATTATTGCTGGTATTTCCTAAAATAATTGTTTCATCTGCTCACAAAAATATTATGCTGCTGCAGCAAAAGTACCACAAATATACATAAAGATTACACCTGACATCAAGACAGTATAAACTGAGGTAATCTACTGGAAAATAGAGGCTGATTTAACTTAGAAGTGTCTTTTAGACAACCAGATCTATTTCTACCACAACATACACATTCAGGTGCTTTTACAGTTTTCTCAAAACAGAATTTAAATAAATTAGGAATATTAGTTGAATTTAGAAATGATCATTTGTATCACAAAAGATGTGTCAGGATTCCTTTCAGAATTCTTTTTACATAGATGTGAAAACTGCCCTAAGGATACATTTATTTTATTTTCTAAAAGTTCTTCAGAACTTAAATTAATAATTAATAATAATTCAGTAAATAACAAATTCCACATATTCTTGACTGCATATTTTCTTGACATCCGTGAGCACTTTGCTGGAGAAATCATTTCCTTTAAAAATTATTTAAGTAAAATGAAAGAGTAGCATAATATCAACAAATCTGTAAAATATATAAATGTTCTGACAAAACAATGTAAAAATGTAACAAATAAGAGAAACTCATGAAGACTTCATAGAATACATTTAAAGGTTGGGAAACTATTTCTGTGAACTTGGAAAACTTTCTTTCACATAAGTCTTGAGGTCTGCTTTATGTGAAAACTTAATACTGAAGAATTAGAAGGTTTGTGGGTTTTTTAAATTGAAAAGAGTATATGTGTAATATACAGTAATACAGAATACAGAAAAATGCAGGTAGCCAGCAACTATGCAATTCTCTTTAAATTACTTGCATAAGCATGTAACCTTGATTTTGACTATAATTGTTGCTTGATTGATTTTATAATCCAATAAGAAAAAAAGGACTGGCTTTATTTAAAAGCTTACATATTCTTTCAAGCCATATTGAAATTGGTTCCATAAGGATATTCACCCTAGTGCCTGATGTATATTCATAGGATCAATATGGGGACAACTTTCTATTCACTTCAGAACATCTGTTTCTCTTCCTTCTGAATGATACAAAAGGTCAAATGAATAACTTATGATAAAGTACTTTAAAGACACAAAAAAATCCAACAAAATAAGAAAGCAAAACAAAATATAAATGAAAATTATTTGCCTTTCCACCATGCATAACCTTTCCTAAACCCTTTCTATTTTCAAATGGCTTTACAAAATTCTTTGATGTATCATCATATTTTGGTTGTCTCAAGCAACAGTATAATTCAGTGGGAAAATTGCCTATTTCATTTTAGCATATTAAAGTCACATTTGAACTTTTACCTAACCACTCATTCTCCTGCATGACCTCAGATTTTATAGCAAAACAGAATCTCTCATTGCTCCACCAGAACTGGTGTGCAACTGTCCTGGTTTTCTTCATTTGTTTATGGGTTTCGCTGTGGGCTTGTGAACGTGAGGACTCTTTTGTATCATATCAAATAGACAACATTTCTGACAGTTTCTGCTTGCAGACCAGGTGATAGGAAGTAAAAAAACTGGGCTGTTTTTTGTGTTGCTAGGAAGGGAGTTCCTAAACTTACTAACCCTTCATTTCAGCAGCGAAAAGTTGCAGCTTAAGGCTGCTAATGGAAAAGCTCTAAGACTACAATTTTATACATGTCTCTCTAGGAGTGAGAAATTCACAGAAATCATGTTAGAATTCCCCATCTGATCGCAATCTATTTCGTGTTTTTATTGTGTATAAATTTCTGGAGCACAAGATTTTATTTGGATGAAAATCCTGACATTATTGGAAGAAAAAGTAGACATTGTCCTTAATTTGTCAAACTTGTATCTTCCTTATTTGCCAATGAAAAGACTGTTGTAAATGTCAAAGTCAGGATGATGCTTATTTAGTCTGACAGCTTGCATGCATGTTTTAGCTTCAGGATCTGGCCTTCTAAAGAGCAGTCAGGGTTGATCTCCTCTAGGACTGACTGGTTTGATCGCCTTCCAGTCCAAGGGACTCGCAGGAGTCTTCTCCAGCACCAGAGTTCAAAGGCCTCAATTCTTTGGCGCTCAGCCTTTCTTATGGTCCAACTTTCATTGCCATACATTGCAACTGGGAAGACCATAGCCTTGACTATACGCACTTTTGTTGACAGGGTGATGTCTTTGCTTTTTAGTGTGCTGTCTAGATTTGCCATGGCTTTCCTCCCCAGGAGCAAGCGTCTTTTAATTTCTTGGCTACAGTCCCCATCTGCAGTGATCTTGGAGCCCAGGAAAATAAAATCTGTCACTACCTCCATTTCTTCCCCATCTATTTGCCAGGAATTGAGAGGGCCGGATGCCATGATCTTGGTTTTCTTAATGTTTAGTTTCAACCCAAGTTTTGCACTCTCCTTCTTCACTCGCAACAAGAGGTTCTTTAGTTCTTCTTCACTTTCTGCCATTAGAGTGGTATCATCTGCATATCCTAGGTTGTTGATATTTCTTCCGGCAATCTTAATTCCAACTTTTGATTCATCTAGCCCTGCCTTTCTCATGATGTGCTCTGCATATAAGTTAAATAGGCAGGGCGACAGTATACAGCCTTGCCAGACTCCTTTCCCAATTTTGAACCAATCAGTGGTTCCGTGTCCAGTTTCTCAAGAGACAAATAAGATGGTCTGGTACTCCCATCTCTTTAAGAACGTGCCACAATTTGTTGTGATCCACACAATCAAAGGCTTTAGCATAGTCAATGAAGCAGAAGTAGATGTTTTTCTGGAACTCTCTAGCTTTCTCCATGATGCAGAGTATGTTGGCAATTTGATCTCTAGTTCCTCTGCCTCTTCGAAATCCTGCCTGTACTTCTGGTAGTTCTTGATCCACATACTGCTGGAGTCTAGCTTGTAGGATTTTAAGCATCACTTTACTAGCATGTGAAATGAGTGCAATGGTGCGATAGTTTGAACATTCTTTGGCACTGCCTTTCTTTGGAATTGGAATGTAAACTGATCTTTTCCAATCCTGTGGCCACTGTTGAGTTTTCCAAATTTGCTGGCAAATTGAGTGTAGCACTTTTAATGCATTGTCTTTTAAGATTTTGAATAGCTCAGCTGGAATACTGTCACCTCCACTAGCTTTGTTGTTGCTCAGTTTTTCTAAGGCCCACTTCACCTCACATTCTAGGATGTCTGGCTCGAGGTCAGTGACCACCTCATTGTAATTATCAGGGACCTTAAGCTCATTCTTGTATAGTTCCTCTGTGTAATTTTGCCACCTCTTCTTAATCTCTTCTGCCTCTGTTAGGTCCCTGCCATTTTGGTCCTTTATCATGCCCATTTTTGCATAAAACGTTCCCTTCATCTCTCCAATTTTCTTGAAAAGATCTCTGGTCCTCCCTATTCTATTGTTTTCTTCTATTTCTTTGCACTGTTCATTTAAGAAGGCATTCTTATCTCTTCTAGCTATTCTCTGGAATTCTGCATTCAATTGGGCGTATCTTTCTTTTTCTCCCTTGCCTTTCGTTTCCCTCCTTTCCTCAGCTATTTGCAAAGCTTCCTCAGACAGCCATTTTGCTTTCTTGAATTTCTTTTTCTTTGGGATGGTTTTAGTTGCTACCTGTTGTACAATGTTGTGAACCTCTGTCCATAGTTCTTCAGGCAACCTATCAGATCTAATTCCTTAAATCTATTTGTCACCTCTACTGTATATTCAACAGGGATATGATTTAATTCATACCTGAGTGGCCTAGAGCTTTTCCCTACTTTCTTTAGTTTAAGCCTAAACTTTGCAAGGAGAAGCTCATGGTCTGAGCCACAGTCAGCTCCTGGTCTTGTTTTTACTGACTGTATAGAGCTTCTCCATCTTTGGCTGCAGAGCATATAGTCAATCTGATTTCTGTGTTGACCATCTGGTGATGTCCATGTCTCTTGGGTTGTTGGAAAAGAGTGTTTCCTATGACCATCGTATTCTCTTGACAAAATTCTATCAGCCTGTGCCCTGCTTCATTTTGTACTCCAAGGCCAAACTTGCTTGTTATTCCAGTTATGTTTTGGCTTCCTACTTTAGCATTCCAATCCCCCATGATGATAAGAACATCATTTTTTGGTGTTAGTTCTATAAGGTGCTGTAGGGCTTTATAGAACCAGTCAATTTCATCCTCTTCAGCACTGGTGGTTCGGACATAGACTTGGACTACTGTGATATTGAATGGTTTGCTTTGGATTAGAACTGAGATCATTCTGTCATTTTGAGGATTGTATCCCAGTATTGCTTTTCCTACTCTTTTATTGACTATGAAGGCTACTCCATTTCTTCTGAGGGATTCTTATCCGCAGTAGTATACCTGATGGTCATCTGAATTAAATTCACCCATTCCTGTCCATTTTAGTTCGCTGATACCTAAGATGTCAATGTTCAGTCTTGTCATCTCTTGTTTGACCACATCCAGCTTTCCTTGATTCATGGATCAGAAAAATTAATTACACATATTTAGGTGTACAATCTATGCCACTGATTTTTCAAAGTCCTTTGGTAAGACTTGTGAGATAAAAGGAATTTTAAACATAAGAAGAAAATCAAAATTAAAACACCTATTTTTTCTGAGCATTGATTTATATAAATCACTGATAGAGTAGTGAATGTAGAACTATTTTTTCAGATGTGTTTCATGTTTAACTAAATTTGCAATTTGTTGCAAACCACCATTTCAGAAACCTGTTCAGAATATTATCTGTCAATAAAATGACTAAGAAATAAGCACAAAACTACCCAAAATTGTCAAGTGTGAGTTATGTTACATTTGATGCCATTAGAATTTGAATATGTTTTTAAATCAGTTTTATTATGTTTTAATGTTATGTTATGTTATGTTATGTTATGTTATGTTATGTTATGTTATGTTATGTT
>JAKJMR010000837.1:175927-219996 GCA_024449315.1 Daboia siamensis
ATAATAATAATAATAATAATAATAATAATAATAATAATAATAATAATTTTATTTATATACCGCCCTTCTCCCGAAGGACTCAGGGCGGTGAACAGGACAATACATGTTAAAAAACAGTAATACAAAAATTAAAAGAGATTAAACGAGATGCCCCTAAAAACAATAGAATAAAACAAAACCCACAATAAAAACCCTAACCCATCCCCCATCAGGCCAGGCCGGCTTGTTCGAATAAGTAGGTCTTCAGATCCCGTCGGAAGGAGCGAAGGTCAGGTGCCATCCGGAGCTCAACCGGCAACTGATTCCATAAAGCCGGTGCGCCCACAGAGAAGGCCCTCCCCCTGGGGGCCACCAGCCGACATTCTCTGACCGGCGGCACGAAGAGAAGGGTGAGGGGTGACATGATAGCAGTGTTTCAATATCTCAGGGGCTACCACAAAGAAGAGGGAGTCAAGCTATTCTCCAAAGCACCTGAAAGCAGGACAAGAAGCAACGGATGGAAACTAGTCAAGGAGAGAAGCAACCTAGAACTAAGGAGAAACTTCCTGACAGTTAGAACAATTAACCAGTGGAACAACCTGCCTCCAGAGGTGGTGAATGCTCCAACACTGGAGGTTTCTAAGAAGAGACTGGACAGCCATTTGCCTGAAATGGTATAAGGTTTCCTGCCTGAGCAGGGGGTTGGACTAGATGACCTCCAAGGTCCCTTCCAACATCATCATCATCATCATCATCATCATCATCATCATCATCATCATCATAATATCATCCATAAATTTCTCATGGAGAAGTGGACATAAAAATGTTTACCAGTGGTTGCAAAATGCCTTGATAACTGCAGCAAATATTGTGAAATGTGCAGTATTGTATTTGAACTTCAATAAATGATCAGACATAAATTAAAAGCACCACTAATGCTCTTGACCCTCTAAATTATGTTTTATATAACTGTGTAGTGTCATGTACAATTAACATTTGAGTCACATACAAGTCTGTGACTCAAATAATGCATTTATACTCTGAATTGCAGCAGAGGGGAAGAACACAACTGCTCATCAAAGATGTGGATTTCAAGGTAGGTTTACCTCCTGTTAACCCTCCTACCTGGTTATATCAATTCAAGTTATATTGCAACACTGTGCATGGCCCAACACTGCAAACATTTCTTTTTGAGCCTGCTAAAAAAAATCACCTGCACCTTTTCATTCTTTCTGGGCTCTTCGTTCACTCAGCAGAGGAATACGGGAGTCTAACTGCTGTCCATCTTTGTCCTGAGTTCTCTGGCCTACAATACAAATCAGTGGAACTGACAAGTGTCCAGCAGTGCCCAGCTGTCTCCATAGAAACCAGCAGGAGGTCTGGCCTTCTGCTACTTCAATGCCTCCATTTTGTTGCCAAGGCAAAAGGCTGGTGTGGCACATACATTTTGCTCTCCTTTTTCTTTAAATATGGCATAGATACAACTTCAGCCAAGTACATTTGCAGCTCCAAAGCAATTACATTTATTGAGTGGCTTTAAAATTCTTAAACCTCCTTTCAGCTGAGATCTTGAGAGTGGTTACAGAATAATCACCAATATTTTTCACAGCAGTTCTCAGTTATTATAAGTAGTCAAAACCTGGAGGGAAATGTCAAAATTAGGTTTTACAGGTCAGAAATTTCCAATGAAAACTCTTTTGTCAGACAATAGCTTCCAACAGGACTCCACTGACTTTTGTGCAAAAAGGAAAAAAAGGCTAACTGTTCAAAATCTCTGGACATATTTTGCTCTCTTTGTAGTCTTCCATTTGCAAGCTAATCATACTAATGCATTAAAGTCTTTCAAAGCTGGCTGAACTCCCCAATCAGATCAGCAGCTGTCATTGCTACTTGTTCAAATGTCAGGCATTAGTTTAGTAGTTCCATAGAGGGAGGCTGATTTTTTTTCAAAGATGTTGGAACACCATATTCTTCTCGTCCACAAATTTGTTCCTCCATTTGCCCTCACTGATTTTTCTAAACCAGCCAGCTCCATTTAACTTTCGCTGTTCAGTTCTAACCTAGAGAAGCATAACCTTTTTTTCATAACCAACAATCGCATTTGGGGTATCATGCTGGAAGTCAAATTACAACAAGGAGGTAGACTTAGAAAAACTAATAAGTACAGCCATACCAAAAACTAAATTTGTAAATGCATTCAGAATGGTTCATACTTTATATGTTTAATAGTTTCCCCCTTTTATTAAAAATACACTTTCCAAGCAAATTTTAATGGACCTCCAGGATTTGTATCTAAGTCATATAATCCTAAGGCAATAGGACTTGTTTACTCCAGCCTATGGATTGTGTTAAATAACAGACTAAAGCACCAGCTGACCAGTCTTACCATACTGCACTGCATAAACTAATACTGTACATTTAGGGTATCTTAGGTAACCAGAAAATTGAATTGACTGAGAAAACCATGATTAAGTTAGCTAACTTGCCATAAATACAAAGCCATAAAATTCCGTGTAAATTTTATCCTTTTTCTTGTTCTTTCATTTGTTCTTCTGATTAGAATAGTAAGAAAAAATAAAATAGAATAAAACACTCTCTTATTCAGTTGATAATAAACCATATATAATGCCTTCTAGATATAATGAAGAGATATATCATTATTGCTTGATCATATATGTTTAGGGACAGGTGCAATGTAAAAAAACAGAACTACCTATTTGGTGACTGAACAATCTGGCTAGATATACCTAGATATATATACTCCTATCCTTCAGGAGTATCAATTGCTTACTTTGATTAACAATCAGTTACTTTTCCTTCATCTAGCCCAAGGGTCTTCAAACTTGGCCCTTTTATGACTTGTGGACTTCAACTCCCAGAATTCCTCAGCCAGAGTGTCTGGCTGAGGAATTTTGGGTGTTGAAGTCCACAAGTCATAAAAGGGCCAGGTTTGAAGACCCCTGATTCTAGCCTATTATAGTTTTAGATTTTGAAAAGGTATGCTTGATTTCTTTCTTTGCAGATTCCAGTCTCTCTCCTCCTCTTTAAAGAATAAATTATTCTATAGTGAGAAAGATGGGGGATGGTATGACACACACTAACACTCACACACAGAGAAATATATATGGTTTTAATTTCAAATTTATTTATTGAAAAACAAGGACTACAGCACTATAGTGACTTCCTGAGGTCAGACTTTTGTATCTTAGTGGATCTCATGACAGGTTGGTCAGTTACCAGATCTACAAAAATTGGAGAGTTGGTGTCTAATGATATCATTTGGGAGGAGGGGATAAATGTACAACCACATATAAAATCTGTCATTCAAAGAACAAATCTGCTATTCCAATAGCATATTTAAGGCATATTATTACAGTAATACAAACTTGCATTATGCTAACAGGTGAAAAGGGACGCGGTGGCTCAGTGGGTTAAGACGCTGAGCTTGTCGATCAGAAGGTCAGCAGTTTGGCGGGTCGAATCCCGAGTGCCGCGTAACAGAGTGAGCGCCTGTTACTCGTCCCAGCTTCTGCCCACCTAGCAGTTCGAAAGCACGTAAAAAGGCAAGTAGAAAAATAGGGACCACTCCGGTGGGAAGGTAACAGCGTTCCGTGCGCCTTTGGCGTCTAGTCATGCCAGCCACATGACCACAGAGACGTCCTTGGACAAGCGCTGGCTCTTCGGCTTTGAAACGGAGATGAGCACCGGCCCCTAGAGTCGGAAACGACTAGCACGCATGTGCGGGGGAACCTTTACCTTTACCTTTACCTAACAGGTGAAAAATGCTCACTAACATAAAAATAAATCCTAATGACTTATAGCCATTTCCTTTAATTTTTGTTGCAAAATGTACCCTACAATTATTCTTATTTATTGTTGACCTTGCTGTGTCCTTAAGTCTTACGGCAATTATTTTTGAAGAGGCCAATTTCAGATAAGAAAACACTCTGAAATCAGTCATGTACCACAGGGCTTGCCTGGGAGCAAGTGCTGAGGAAAAACTTGAGATTTTTTTTACCATTTCACTTTGAATACTGTATTACTGCACAAACTATTCATTTAGCAACAGTGAACACTCAACACTGAAGGAGAAAGATGTGGGGAGAACATAATAACTGTCTTGCAGTGCTTGATGGGGTGTCACAGAGAAGAGGGGATTGACTTATTCTCTAGGGCACCAGGGGGCAGGACAAGAAGTAATGGGTGGAAGCTTGTTAAATGAGAACAATTAATCAGTGAAATAGTTTGCCCCTCGCCCCCACCCCCTGTAGCTGTGAGTGGTCCATCACTGGAAATTTTCAAAAATAGATTGGACAGCCATTTGATTCGGATGGTATAAAGTCTCTTGCTTGCACACTTAGCTGGACTAGAAGACCTCAGAGGTCCCTTCCAGCCTATTATTCTATGTTCTATAAAGAGGCTGTAGGATAGAAAAACAAAGCAAAGAAAAGAATAACCAAACAGAAATTAGCATACATGGTGCATTTCTGTCAAAAACACAGTGAATGAGGCATAGATGTGCAAACATATTGGATTAGAGAGGACAGCTCCAGAAATTAAAATAAAATACACTTGGTATATTTCAACAGATAACCATAGATTTTGGCTTAGTATTACGGACAGCTATTCTGGCCGGGTTCCATATACAAGTCCACTGGCAAATACAGGGAGCTTATCATATTAGAGAGAGCAGCAAGAACAAAGACACCAACCTCAAATTTCACCTCAATCTACATGCAAAATGTAGAAGGCACATTTTGTACAGAATTTTGAAAGAGAAAAGGAACAGCACAAAAATGTCTTTATGTAACTACTTTGATTACATAAAAGTGTCAAGTCATCCAGGGGATCCAAAAGGCAAGGAATTGTTCTGGATATCCAGCATAAATAACTTGGAGATATTCCTATAAAAGGTGCTGGGTGTGATCTCCAAGGATTGCTGTCCAAGTGGCAAGACTGGTTGGAACCAGTGGTTAGGCAGATAGAGTGTGTGAGCACAACTTTTAGCCAGTGTGCCTCAGATAATATTATACTGGATCCTTTTCAGTGAGATATGGATATTGGACTAAAACAGAATTGATAACCTCTGATTTTAGCAGGATGGGGAGTAATGCATCCTTCCTTGTTTTTCTGGACCTCTTGGTGATATTATCTACCATTGTGTCTTTCTAGATTAGCTGCTGGATGTTGGGGTGGGTGGCAATGAATTGTGCTGGTTTTATTCCTTCCTTTGGGGCCAGTTCCAGTCCATATAAATACGCTCAGCAACTGCATCGGTTGCTAATATGTTTCTAGTATGCTCCTGGTAATAACCTATAAACCCCAAATGGCATGGGACCAGGTTATTTGAGGAATTGCCTCTCCCCTGCTACATCTACCTATCCTATCAGATCTGCAGAGACATAGTACAAGTCCATTAAGGAGTGCCATCTTATGAAGCCCAGGAAAAGCTTATTTTCTGTCATGGCACCTGCCTTTGGAATATCTTCACTCTGAGATTAGATTGGCCCAACACTACTGGTCTTTTGGAAAGCTCTGAATAGACTGTAACTCTGCCACTGATTCTACTTAATGGGTTTTAACTTGGTTTTGAATATGGTTTTATTTAATTAACTGGTTATTTATCAGATTTATACACTGCCTACTTGACTACTGAAGTTTACAGATAAAAAATTATAAAATCCATGCAAAAGACAAAGTTAAAAGGACAAAGGGAACACCCTTAAATCTCCAACCATGTCCAAGGTTGCATACCACTCTTGGACACCCGATTCCAATTGACCGAGCCAAGTCTTAACACTGTTCCCCAAGGCCAGAAGACTGGGGGCCAGTCTCACTCCAGGGTTTATGTTTTCTGTGGTTTCTATTTATATTCATTGCTTCTTGGTGTTTTTAATTGTTGTGAGCCCCCAGAGACACATCTATGAGATGAGCAGCTATATAAATTAAATACAGAAATAAAATACTTTTAAGTGTAGATAAATTTGCAAAGTTGCCTATCTTACACATTTTGTGTGCGTGTGCCAAGTAATAAGCCATCCAGTTACCCAATATTTCTGATTGTTATATATAGAGCAGTGTTTTCAGTGAACAAGTTTTAATACTTTGAAGTCCATAAGGACTTAATAGGTAGTTTTATATCTATGTCAATTTCATTTCTTTATGGTTCAGAAGAAAGGGGTCTTTTTACTCACTAAACAAGGACATCATTGATTTTTTAAGCATATATGTTGTTTGGCAAAGGGCTTTATTTTATTTTTTAAATTAGGACATCTTTCTTTGTGAGACGAAAACAGCATCAAGAAATTTTGGCTCCAAGAAGCTTAATGTTTCTTTTGCCAATCTTCATTTTTCTAAACAGGTCTGTTCAGTCCAGTTGCTAGGAAACATATTTACTTCACATGATCTCTGTTCTTCACAGGCTTCAAGGGCAAAATTTTGCTGACAAGAATAGAGCATTTTTCCTTAGTGCCCTCTTGTCTTTCAGAACACATTAAACCTTACACTTCCTTGTTTAACCAAGGCATGCTTTTGGCTTCGCTTTGAGAAGGACCATTTTGGAAAAGAAGTCATTGAATAAGACAGCATTGATCTGAATATTTAAAGGACAAATGTTCTTCTGTGCTTTCCATTGCTCAATTGAGATAAAGAGGCATATATGGCAGCAAGGGAATTTAATTTCTTGTCAGCTCTTGCCATTAGAAATCCATATTTGTCAATTTAAAAAGTAGCAATATTACTCCAAAAGACCTTTTCTCTCCCTGGCTTCTTAAGAAAGGGTATATGCCAGAAATACCTTAACAGTTATGGTTCCTAGTAACTCAAAAACCATTGGGCCTTTTTCAGTCTTTTTCTCCTTCAGAGAGGGTAGTGTTTAGAAGGTGACTGTGCCAGATCTCCTATACAGAATCCCAGGAAAGGGAAAAGGCAATGTATAGTAACATCTGATCTGGAAACACCCCATATTTCCAATTTTATCTGTCAAATAGGGCCTGCAACACTAAACATCTCTTATACCCTAGGAGAGCACTGCTTGGAGAGCTGACTAACATTTTGTTGTCACACCTCAGATTATGGCAGGGAGGATTGAGGGGAAAGAGGGAAAGACCATTTTATTTCTTCATTTCTATGGTGTGCTGTAGTATGGATCTCATTGTAGAATTTGATTCTGAGAGTAAAGAGGAGCTTTCTGACACCTTGATTCTTCCCCCTTCTGCTGAAGACATTCAACCAGGTTTCACCATGCTTTTAAAATTGAACAACTGGTCGGTTTTTTTCAATGGGATACAAATGCAGTAAAACAGTGTTAAGGATGAACACTGTTAATTTATTTACTCAAATTTGTATGCTTCTTATTCCTAAGATTGAGCTATCCCTTTAGTTGGGTGAAGGAAATAGTGGTTGACTCAGGGAACCACTAAGTGTTGTAAAGATGGCAGTGAGATGGGTGAGGTAAAAATGCTTCTCTGTTTTGGAGGAAAGTAAAGCTTTTATTTCTTTGAGGCATGGGTCTTCAAACTTGGTCCTTTTATGACTCATGGACTTCAACTCCCAGAATTCCTCAGCCAGCATGCCTGGCTGAGGAATTATTGGAGTTGAAGTCCATGAGTCATGAAAGGACCGAGTTTGAAGACCCCTGCTTTGAAGGGTAGTCCTTTAGTGCAAAGCAAGCCTCCTTATAGATAAAATTGGGCCAATTAAGTCAATATTTTCTTCCTAATCATTTTTAAGCTATTTCCATGTATAATATTGTTGAATTTTTGTACCCCATGTATTTCATTTTTTTTGTACTTCCTCCACTTTCTTACCTCACATAAAAATATGCATTAAGAAGGGCAAAACAGAACATCTGTTCAAAACCTGGTGGTAGTGCTAGAAATTGTCAGTTTAAAAACATTGTTTTTTAAAAAAATCTTTTCTTTTTCAATGTCTTATACTGAATTCCTAAACTATAAGAGTTTCAAACTTCTGGCTATCAAAAAAAAGGTTGTTTTACTGGCAGCACCTATCCAGGTTTTGGGCATAATTCATTTTTTAAAATTATTATTATTATTATTACAAAAAGAGAACAAGTCAAATACTGTATATATTCAAGCCAATATTATTCTAATAATCTGAATGGTACAGATGCCAAGGACATTAAACTTAAATGAAACTAGAATTTATTGAATGCTTTAAAGTTTTAATTTAATATTGTTTGTAGGTCACATGTGAAGCATATTCATGTGAAACCAAGATTATTTCAAAGCAGAATGTTGTAAAATAATTTCTTTCATTTCTAATTATATGGAAATCTATAATAGGTATACATATTAAAAGAACTTTAACTCATGTTATAAACTAATGTGTTTTAGTCTTTCTACAAAAATAAACAAAAACATCCATTTTCTTGGAAACATGCATATTTTATTCATTATTTCTTTATTGGATTTTTAGTTGCTCTAATAAGACTTTCTGTAATTTATCAAATACATTGAAATATGCATGATATAATAATAATAGTTCAAAAATTAAAAAGTACAATAGAATTCATTAAAACATCCACCATAACAAATAAAAAAAGCTAATGAATAATCTGAAGATAATACCTTATAACTCACAGGTTCTCCTAAGCAAGTCCATTTCATCAGTTTCTGAAAACCAAATAAATGGGAATTGATCAAACTTCTAGGAGAAGGATATTTTCCTTCTACAGGTATAGATGTAGAAAAATAGTGTCTCTGAGTCTCCATCCATATTCCCATGTGAAAGTGAAGAACCACTAGCAGATTCTCCCAGGACATATACATCAAACAAATCAAAAATAGTTGATGTTCTGGAGCGGTTTGAGTTCCAGACTATAATAGGATTCTAAAGATCAAAACCAACACATTAATTGCACTCAATTAATATGAAGCCAGTAAGCATGGGATCAAAATGACATTGGTCACACCCAGTGCTTTTTTTGTAAAAGAAAAAGGTGCCGGAACTCACACGTCATACAACCCGCCTTGCCTACCCTACAAGGTTCCCTCCCAAAATGGTGCCAGAACTCCATTCTGAGCATTCTATGAGAAAAAAAGCCCTGGTCACACCCATTGATGACCTGTGGCAGGACTTGGATGGAGGTGTTCTCTTAGACTTTTCAAGACTTTTGATATTGGCCAGTGAACAGGAGAGAATATCCAAAATAGAGCAGAAGACTTTGAAATTGTGCTAAGCAGCAGGCAGGAGAAACTTCAACAGAGAAAGCAAAGAGGGAGGAAAAGAGAAAATAACAGAATGACTCAATTGTAAAATAATTAGAAAATGGAGCTGGAAGGGACCAGGAAGTCTTCTAGTCCAACCCTCTGCTAAGGTAGGAAAACCTACAGTATACCATTTCAGACAAATGGTTATCCAATCTCTTCTTTAAAACTTCCAGTGTTGGAGCATTCACAACTTCTGGAAGCAAGTTGTTCCACTGATTAATTGTTCTAACTGTTAGGAAATTTCTCCTTAGTTCTAGGTTGCTTCTCTCCTAGATTGCTTTCCATCCATTGCTTTTTGTCCTGGCTTCAGGTGCCTTGGAGAATAGCTTGACTCCCTCTTCTTAGATATTGGAACATTGCTATCATTTCATCCCTAGTCCTTCTTTTCATTAAACTAGACATACCCAGTTCCAGCAATCGTTCTTCATATGTTTTTAGCTTCCAGCCCATAATCATCTTTGTTGCTCTTCTCTGTACTCTTTTTACATTGTGGCAACCAAAACTGGATGCAGTATTCCAAGTGTGATCTTACCAAGGCATTATAAAGTGGTATTAACACTTCATGTGAAATCTTGATTCTCTCTCTCTGCTAATGCAGCCTAGCATTGTGTTGGTTTTTTTGGCAGCTGCAGCACACTGCTTATTCTGACTCCAGCTGTTGTATAGTGATATATCCCCTTGCTGAGACCCCTGTACCTGGCCTGTATAAGTAGATATAATCACTGCTGACAGTCTGTATCAGATAGCTGAACTCATAAAATACCTTTTTGTCATCCACAAGGATCTTTATTGCATGCAGCAGACTTTATAGCAGACAACAAGATGTGGCAGATAATGAAATGGATGGTATTTCAAGGTCAAAGACAGTAATGGTCCTACCATGAGAGCAGACCACATGTAATGGTGTCCAGGAATTTACAGAATATTCAAGGTTAAGATGAAGGAGGAAGTATATCACAAAATGGGAGGGATTGACTGAACAGATTAACATAACAGATTAACATAACATGTTGTAGTTCTCAAATGACCACATGGTGGCAGCACAATATGATAATCCCTAGGGGAAAATTGAGAGGGACGCGGTGGCTCAGTGGGTTAGGACGCTGAGCTTGTTGATCAGAAGGTCGGCAGTTTGGCAGGTTGAATCCCGAGTGCCACGTAACAGAGTGAGCGCCTGTTACTCGTCCCAGCTTCTGTCAATCTAGCAATTCAAAAGCACGTAAAAATGCAAGTAGAAAAATAGGGACCACTACGGTGGGAAGGTAACAGCGTTCCGTGCGCCTTTGGGGTCTAGTTATGCCGGCCACATGACCACGGAGATGTCCTCGGACAAGCGCTGGCTCTTCGGCTTTGAAACGGAGATGAGCACCGGCCCCTAGAGTTGGAAACGACTAGCACGCATGTGCGGGGGAACCTTTACCTTTACTTTAGAGGAAAATTAACCAACTATGCACTGCATAATACTTTTATAGCTGATGTAACAGCACACTGCTGGCTCATATTTAAGTGACTGTCCACTAGGACTCCAAGATCCCTCTCACAATTACTACTATTGAGCCACTGGCCAATATCAAAACTCTTGAAAAATCTAAGGGACAAAATGAAAGTTGAGCATTATGTCTTCCCCTCTCTTATTTTGTGCTCTGTTTCTTCTTATTCTAAGAAAAAATAATAAATGAGGAATAGACCAATACATGCAGGTGTGTCCAGTATCAAACTAAAACATATTGTGATAAACATGGTTTTGTTTTAGAGTAGGATACTGTAAACATCTAGCTAGTTCAAAGAGTAAGCATGGGTTATGGACAAAAGGGATATGAGACTTGGCTTATTAAATAAACTTCATCTAAATAAACTATACCTTTCTGTGTGTTTTTTACATTTAAGTTTCTTTAAATCATCTAAAATAAAATTCAAATACAGTTAAGGTCTGATGGATTTGATAGTACTGTACAAATGCACCTTGTTCAACAGAGTTAATTTCCTTTAGACTGTGCTCCCAAGGGTGGCTCAGTGGGTTAGGACGCTGAGCTTGTCAATCAGAAGGTCGGCAGTTTGGCGGGTCGAATCCCGAATGCCGCGTAACAGAGTGAGCGCCTGTTACTTGTCCCAGTTTCTGCCAACCTAGCAGTTCGAAAGCACATAAAAATGCAAGTAGAAAAATAGGGACCACTACGGTGGGAAGGTAACAGTGTTCCGTGCACCTTTGGCGTCTAGTCATGCCGGCCACATGACCACGGAGACGTCCTCGGACAAGCGCTGGCTCTTCGGCTTTGAAACGGAAATGAGCACCGGCCCCTAGAGTCGGAAACGACTAGCACGCATGTGTAGGGGAACCTTTACCTTTACTCAAGGGTTAGAAAATTACTGTGGGTACTATCCAGTTTAGTTTGTACCCAATATACTCATCCTTCCTATTTTAATATGAATATGAATTTATGCTAGGAATGTCTCTTATCAAGTCAAAACAGTTAGTACCTGTACTGAACACTGGAAAAAAAATTCCATTTTGCCCTGTGGCATCCTGGTGTAAAGGAATGTGGTTTTGTTTACTACAAGGTCTATTAGCTATTTTTCTCCAATTGTTCCATGAGATGCATACATGGAAATGGTTTGGGAGAGGAAAAGAAAACAACACATCTGTACCAAATATGATCAAACCCAGCCTAGGTAATTTGATGGAAATTCTGCTGCCACTTGTTGAACGGAGAGCCAAAGCAACAGGTGTCTCAGCAAAAATATACTTCTCAGGTTTCTTTTAATGCTGCAAGATGTCAGAATAGTTACTGTTCTCTTGCGGGTTTAACCCATTTGATTCCTAGATAGAAAGAAAAATATGCCTACGTAGTATTCCATCTGCCTTGAATGAAGCCTCCCATGTAATGGGTGCTAAACACTCTTGTGCATTCAAGAGGGTTTTTCCCCCCAATTACATGAAGTTCTCCTAGATTAGGCTGACTGGTTCTATTGCAGTGTGGCACCTAAGGAATGAGAAGCAAGTGATTTTGCAGCCTTTTTAGATCTCATTAAAAGCGCTGGGTTGTCTGTACTAAGTAATGGTGATAAAAAGAAAAGCATTGGTGACTGTAGACCAAATGGACCATTGTACTCTTCTATCCGGTACAAAGTGTTTATGGGCTTAGATAATGTTGCAATACTGTACTACATTTGTCAGCAGGTTCTGACTAAAACCAATTAGGAGGGAACTGATTGATCTACTGGTGTTGCATTGCTTGTTTGTCCATTGACACCAACTAATCTGTTTGTGAAATAAAAAAAAGAGATTGTCTTTTGCAGGTGAAGCAGCTCCAGATAAGCTGTTCTCTCTTTCTAGTAGAAAGGGCCTATCTGTGGAAAGAGTCATGACCATTTATTATTTAGTGTAGATGTCGGAACCATGACATGTTCTTGCTTTGACAGTAAATCTATAATCTGGGCTGCAAATATCTCAACTATTATTAGATGACCGGAAAAAGTTTTCTATACACTCTTTTTTTGCTGCTCCCTTGGAAAGAAATGCCGGATATTAATCTCTTTGTCATAATGCCTACTTTTTATCTTATTTTAGTATTATGCAACAATGGAGAGATAAGTGGATTAGGAAATTGCAAACATTTTTGATAGTACAAAACAGAATTTAAAAAACTGAGAAATCATACATAACAGATACAGCAACCTCTAAAGGTTTAGTATTTCCCAAGGATATGTTGGTTCTGGCAAAAAAAAATCCTAATAAGATTCTCTTTCCCCACACATCATTTAGCTCATAATATCATGGTTCCGATAGATGAAACCCATCAAAGGAACTTCAAGGCAAAATTCTTCCTTAAAGAACATTTTATTTGGGAAACAAAGTATCAACACTACATAGTAGAACCCAAAAACTAAATTCCCTTACCCCAGATACAAACTAACAAAGTACAATTCCCACCATCAATAAAATGTTATAAATCACATTCCCCAATTAGTGAAAAGCAAGGGCTTCCTCCCCAGCTCTTCAGCCTGCCATAACGTTATCAGCTTGTCCTTGGGTTCCCACAGAAGTGTTATCATTACGGCTAGCTGAGCTTTCATTCCAACCCCCATCTCTGAGAAGAGAAAATGTCTACATTTTCATCAGTTGTCAAAGCGGGAACATCCAACATTAGCAGCATTGATACATGCATTTTCATTCAGAATCTACTGATTATTTTTCCAATTTTGTCTAGACTGACCTTAAGAGTGACTTCAACTGCTTACAGTAATTATAAATACATAAACATAACCCACCCAAGAAAGATTGAAGGCAATAGAAGGAAGGGACGACATAGAATGAGGTGGCTGGATGGAGTCACTGAAGCAGTAGGCGTGAGCTTAAATGGACTCCAGAAGATGGTAGAGGACAGGAAGGCCTGGAGGAACGTTGTCCATGGGCTCGCGATGGGTCAGACACAACTTCGCAACTAACAACAAACCCACCCAAATTTAGTAGCAAATATTAAAATTATTAGTGAACAAATAAAAGAATGCTTAGAGATTATAGAAATAACATTAAATTATCAGTCATAATTTTGTCATATGTTAGTCATCTAAATGTCCAAATTTTACCTATCATGCATTATAGAAATTCTGTACTTATTGTCTATCTTATAGTATCTAGGTATAACATCCTTTTAAATTAGTTTATATCACTTATATTAATCAACCCACTTCTTTTATTGTATATATTCATATATTGTAGAACATACTATATTACTTAAATTTCTTATACCTCTTGTTATATGGCCCCTTTATGTTCAAGGTTCTCTATTCTTTTAACCATATTCAAATAAGTGTTTGTTCATGTAATAGTCCATCTGGTAGGGTGAGTCAAATCTCTTGCATCTGTCTCTGGTCTTCTTTTGCTGGTTAATGTTCCAAGTTGATATAATCAACTTACCCAGTGAGTGACCTTGAGTTAGTCATTTTTTCTCAGCCCTAGGAAGGCACCAATGGAAAGTCTTGCCAAGAAAACTTCAGGGATAGTCTAGCACAGGGATAGGGAACCTTGGCTCTTTTATGATTCTTTTATGGTCCAGAATTCCTGAACCAGCCATGCTGACTCAGGAATTCTGGGAGTTGAAGTCCACAAGTCATAAAAGAGCCAAGGTTCCCTACCCCTGTTCTAGGAAGTCACCAGAAGTCAACAATGAGTTGAAGGCATATACACAAAGAGGAAGCATCAAACTCTTAGTAGAGTCCCAGATAATAAACAAGGACATTGTTTAAATAGCTGCTTCTATGTACTTCTTTAATATTACATCTTCTTAGTCTTCTTTAAAAAACCAAATATTTCTAAACACAGCAAATCAAATGTGCCAATAATAGTACAATGGTTTTCTCTGAAAGAGGCAGTAACAATAATAATAATAATAATAATTTTATTTGTATACCGCCCTTCTCCCGAAGGACTCAGGGCGGTGAACAGGGCAATTACATGTTAAAAGACAAGAATACAAAAATTAAAAAGATTAAACAAGATGCCCAAAAACTATAACAATAAGTTAAAATATATAAAAAAGCAATAAAACCCAACCCATCCCCCATCAGGCCAGGCCGGCTTGTTCGAACAGATAGGTCTTTAGATCGCGCCGGAAGGAGCAAAGGTCGGGCGCCATCCAGAGCTCAACCGGAAGATGGTTCCATAAATCCGGCGGGCCCACAGAGAACGCCCTCCCCCTGGGGGCCACCAGTCAACATTCTTTGACCGGTGGCACCCTGAGGAGGCCCTCTCTGTGGGAACGCACTGGGCGGAGATGCTCCCTGAGGTATTCCGGACCCATGCCATGAAGGGCTTTGTAGGTCATTACCAGAACCTTGAATCTCACCCGGAAGACAACTGGGAGCCAATGCAGTAATACTCAACAGATAAAAACCAACTTTGTATACGAATAATTACCTATTCACTCTTACTTCATATTTTGGGATTTGATCTTATTTATACTCACTATATGACCCACTGACTTCAATGTATATCTTTAGAATACATTCATTCATCACCCTTTCTTTCTTGCCTCCACTTCTTGTCTTAGAGTACACACTGTACCTCATTTTCACTGCAGTAAGCATTATTTTATGCCTCTCCTGATATATGTTTCTACAGCACTTGCATATCTTAAAACTTCTTAAATTTATCTTATTTGGTCTAGGATTGGGTGGGGTTTTCTTCCATTTATGTATAATTTGCAATAATTAAATAGATATACCCTGTGGAGCACAACTTTCTGTGTCTTTTAATTTTCAGATTCATACTCACATATCACACTGTTTATCTAACTTGCACAAGCCAAACATAAATGTAGACCAGAAGAGTACCTGTTCCAAAAAGATAGAATGGTTGGATGTCGTGTGAAAAGGATGGGAAGGGAAACAGGGCATGTTTGGAGGGAAAAACACTATCCAAGATATTAAAAATTGAGATAAAAACCAACCTTCTCAAATTTCTTCTGCATCTCCCAGTTATGCATCCATTCTCTTTAGATGCCTGTCTCCCTTCCCATCCTTTTTACAGGACATCCAACCATTTAGCTTCATTGCTGATTGGCCAGGAAGAGTATGACATGGCTGATATCCTTAGTTCAAAAATTCATCATGGGCAACTGCAAGAATTCATAAACTGGAAAGACTACAGAAGTAGAAAGTGATCCTGTGGGTACATTTCAGACCCAATATTTTTTATCTCCAATACCTTGACAATCATTCATAAAGGTTACTAGCAGGCCTTTTTTTCTCATAGAACGCTCAGAATGGAGTTCCGGCACCTTTTTTGGATGGATCCTTGTAGGGCAGGCAAGGCGGAGTTGTATGTCATGTGTGAGTTCTGGCACCTTTTTCTTTTACAAAAAAAGCACTGGTTACTAACCATCACTAAGACCTGATATTCTCAAAAACACAAGCTAACACATGCATCATCTATTCCAACACTAATCCATTTTTTTTAGAAAGCTGTACAATAACACTATGTAAAGTCTTAGTCCTCAAATAAGACCATTTTTGAAATACATTGAACAGCAATGCTTTGAACTCTTTCAGGAAGAGGATGAATATTGTTATAAAGCTTTGAAACCATCTAAAGAAGGCCTGCAAGAATTCTTTTTTTTTTTTAGTTACCACTTGCCTACTCAGAGTGACTTTGCAGGTGGAAGAGATGAAACAAAGACAATTGCAGCCTCTGTTCCCTTTTTCATATTGTCACATTTAGAAAGGGAAAGCAGGCCGTTCCCTCAAAAATGGATGTTTTTCCTTCACCTGTTAATTCACCTGAAGACTGAAATGGAGTGAGCAATCAGCAGTAGATTCAACAAACTGTGTAACCTTAAATGAGCTCCATTATATTCTAGTCTTGTCTCTATCTTGATTGCTTAGATGGAGTTGTGCAGGTGAATTTACTTAACCTTTTGCTTGGATTAACTGTTTGCCTACCAAAGGTAGATCTTAACTGCTTCTTAATTTTAATATGGCCTTCAATGAGCAAATGGAGGCACATCCCCTGATCTATCAGTATGGTTTCTGTTGGTGAACAACAATTGGAAAACTAGTTATCTTAGCAGTTTCAGATTTCCCCTCCCCCCCCCAAAGACAATACAGGGGTGTGGGTTTGTAGAAATGTAATCTCCTTCAAATGTCCCAGTTTGATTGGCACAAATTGCCCAAACTTAAGATGGTGGCTCAGACTTTTCAAAGCCAATTTACATCCAGGAGAGTAAGGAAGTCATGATTCAGGCCTCAGTGTGGGACTGAGATGACACTGATTTCCATCTTGGATTATTTCTGATGTGAATGGGGTGGGGTGGCACATTCGTCCTTGCTCTTCCTGACTCTTCAGTGGCCTTTGATGCTATAATATCCTTCTGGGCAGGGCAACACTTTATTTAGCTGATCAAGGTTTCCCAATTCTCATTACAGAACCAGAGGAAAGAAACTGCATAGGCTTTTTACAATGCCAAGACCTTCCATTTGAGTAATATAAAGGCAGTGCATTATTTATTTATATCCCACTTTTAGTATTTTTACAAATAACTCAAGCTGGCAATAATTATAACATACCTTCTTCCTTCTCTTTTCCTCACAATACCAACCCTGTGAGGTGAGTTAGATTAAGACAAATTAACTGGCCAAACATCACCCAGATAGCTTTCATGGCAAAGGCAGGACTAGAACCCACAATCTCCCACTTTCTAGGCTGGTGTTTCAACCACTAGACCAATATATATAGAATATAATAAGAATGTGGAGATAAACCATTCAGTTTACTTTCATAAGAGATTAGACGGCTTGTTTTGATTTTAAGGGAAAAATCAGCCTTTGGGAAAAAAAAAACATTTTCATGCAAACATGTCTTTTACCTATCACAGTTTATGTGAATGAAACAGTTTCCACTGGCTTGGAAACTGCTATTCATTGACAAGAGGAAAAGAGTTGGCAGCTGTTCAGCATGCCATCCTGGGGGAGGTTCCAACTCCACAAATCTTAAAATTGCTGAGATTGAGAAACATTGTCCTAAAACTTAATAGTTAGTTAGAGGTTACCTAGAAAGTTAATCTCTTATCATAGTCTTCCAAACCAAGGTGCTTTCCAGATGGATTGGGACTACATTTTCCTAAAAACCTAAAATGAAAGGCTATTGTGTTTTTCAGTTCCAGAAGTTTTAATTAATTAATTAAGTTCTAACTATCTGGGCGATACAAGATCTGAAAAAAAATACACTTTAACACAAATCCATTTGTGATATTATCCTACCCTTTGATGAAACAGTAAATTTGAACCTCATTTATTCTGGCTTTAAAATAGTAAGCTTTTCAAAACACTGGGGATTGCAGGCAAATATATATTTGTTATTTGTTTAATGTGTTGGGAGCCAGCTTCTGATACAATGTGACATATTTTATTTAGTATCACTTCTATATATGCAAATTCCTGCAAAGCTGCCCATGAAAGCAAGCATTTTACAAAAGAAAGCGTTTTATAAAATTCAAATTGACAATTCAGTCAATTTGCTAAAGAAATCCACTATTTTGTTCCGTACTATATTCAAGTGTTTTCATTTTGTTGTTCTGCACTGAAAACCAAATGTCTATTGCTTCTACTCTGATAAATGAAAAACAAGCATAAGTAGAGCTATTTATCTTGTTATACTGGTGTAGTTCTGCCAACCTAGCAGTTCGAAAGCACGTAAAAATGCAAGTAGGAAAATAGGGACCACTACGGTGGGAAGGTAACAGCGTTCCGTGCGCCTTTGGTGTCTAGTCATGCTGGCCACATGACCACGGAGACGTCCTCGGACAAGCGCTGGCTCTTTGGCTTCGAAACGGAGATGAGCACCGGCCCCTAGAGTCGGAAATGACTAGCATGCATGTGCGGGGGAACCTTTACCTTTACCTTTACTGGTGTAGGCTTTTACAATTGCCTGAAAATCCAAAATCTGCAAGCTCTAGTAGTAAAAGTCAAGGAGCATGGTGAAAAATGGGACTAAGATTTTATATATATAGAAGACCAAACTAATGACAATGTACAACAAGCAGTCCTAGAATTGACAATAAAAGTGATAGTTGAAATGATAGATAACAAGCAATCAAGAAATAGACCAGAAACTGGTACTTGTTATGTAAGAGATAACCTTTTTTGTCTTTGTGGGCACAATGGCACACATCAAAAATGAAATTTAGTTGCCCACTCTCAAAGTGAAACATATACATGACACACACCTAAACATACTATATACAACATATGTATAGACCCACAGCCCTACATATACATAGCAAATAAATATTAAATACTGTCCATCTTGAATATATAACAGAAGGAGGAAGCTTGAGAGTTCACAAGATTAATGTTGTATGGAATGAAACTATGGCTGGATCTGGATGTTCTGCTATGGATACCACGAAGCCTCATCCCAGAAGGTAACAAGGAAAACAGGTTGTGAAAAGGATGTGTAGTGTCCCAGATAATTTTACGGATCCTGCTCAAGCAACGCTTCTGTGCTATGTCCCGGATGGGAGGGAGGGAACTGCCAATGATTTTTTCGGCCATCCTCACCACTCTCTGCACCGCTTTCCTGTCTGAAGCAGTGATGCTTCCAAATCAGACTGTGATGCCGTATGATAGGGTGCTCTCGATTGTCCCCCTGTAGAAAGTGGTTAGGATAGGAGAAGGAAGATGTGCTTTTCTCATGCAATGGAGAAAATGCAGACACTGCTGTGCCTGCTTCACCAGATTCTCACTGTTGAGTGACCAAGCCAGCCTACTCATTAGCTGCACACCCAGGAATTTTATGCTGGTAACCATCTCCACAGGTGAATCATTTATGCACAGAGAAGTGTGGCTGTGCCTGCCTTTTCTGAAATTGACAATGATTTCTTTGGTTTTACCGGTATTTAAAACTAGGCTGTTTTCCTTACACCAGTTCACCAACCCCTCAACCTCCTTGTGGTAAGCTTCCACCTTGTCATCATGAATAAGGCTCACTAGTGTTGTATCATTATATAGCTAGGAAGGCCATGTAAAAGATATTCAGATGCCCTGACAAATCTATCCCTACAAAGATGACAAACAGGCTTCGTCTCAATCCTGCCAAGACTGAGTGGCTGTGCATACCGGCATCTCAGACTAACCAATCTTTTCCATCATTAACTATGGGGGGGTGAGGTGTTACCCCCCATTGATAGGGCCCGCAACTTGGGTGTCCTCCTGGATTCATGGCTCAATTTGGAAGATCATATAGGAGCTATGGCCAGGGGGGCTTTTGCCCAGGTTCGCCTGGTGCTTCAGTTACGGTCCTATCTGGACCAAGATGCCCTACACACAGTCACCCATGCGTTCGTGACCTCCCGGCTAGACTACTGCAATGCTTTCTACATGGGGCTGCCCCTGAGGACCACTCGGAGGCTTCAGCTGGTGCAGAATGCAGCTGCACGAGTTGTGATGGGAGTCTCCCGATACTCCCATGTAAAACCTCTTCTCCGCGAGCTGCATTGGCTTCCAGTTGCCCTCCAGGTAAGATTCAAGGTGCTGGTGATGACCTATAAAGTTCTAAATGGCATGGGCCCGGATTATCTGAGGGAGCACCTGCTGCCAGTGTCAATTTCCCATTGTCCTGTGTGCTCCCACAGGGAGGGCCTCCTCAGGGTACCACCGGTCAAGGATTGCCGACGGGCGATCCCCAGGGGGAGGGTGTTCTCTGTGGGTGTGCCTGCCCTATGGAATCAACTGCCAACGGAACTCCAGACTGCCCCCGACCTTCGTTCATTTCGCCGGGACCTAAAAACCTGGCTCTTTGAGCTATCTGGTCTGGACTGAGGGGTTTTAATGTTTTTAAATTGTGATTTTAATTTTTGGGGGCTAGACTTAATTTAATTTTATTTTAATTTTATATTGTATTGTTTTTAAATTTTGCCTTGTAAACCGCCCTGAGTCCTTCGGGAGTAGGGCAGTATATAAACTGAATTAATAAATAAATAATAAATAAATAAATATATGAGGGAAACCTCATGAATTGCTGATAAAATGAAGTTGTATTGTACTTAATTTTTGTTATCCATAGTAGTTATGATCATTAAGCTGTAATATTTAATTCCAGAGAACCTGAATATCATTTGTTAACACTACATGTTCAGACAAAAATGGACAATTATGTGAAAATACTTAATAGTTCCTTAATCTGGAGGCAGTTGTTGATTGATTGAACCTGGAACAAAAAAAATGTATTGTAAGGTGTGAAAAGGCTCCTGTACTGTTAAGACCCATGGATTCCTGAAGCAGTACAATAAAATACAGTTTGTCTCCTTTTAGGTACCTTCCATTAGCTGCATTAAACAGATAGTAAAGGTAAAGGTAAAGGTTCCCCCGCACATGCGTGCTAGTCGTTTCCAACTCTAGGGGCCGGTGCTCATCTCCGTTTCAAAGAAGAGCCAGCGCTTGTCCAAGGACTTCTCCGTGGTCATGTGGCCGGCATGACTAGACGCCAAAGGCGCATGGAACGCTGTTACCTTCCCACCATAGTAGTCCCTATTTTTCTACTTGCATTTTTACATGCTTTCGAACTGCTAGGTTGGCAGAAGCTGGGACGAGTAACAGGTGCTCACTCTGCTACTCGGCACTCGGGATTCGACCCGCCAAACTGCCGACCTTCTGATTGAAAGCTCAGCATCCTAACCCACTGAGCCACCGCGTTAAACAGATACCTTTTGGCTAATAAATATTTTTCAAATGACTGCTAAACCAAAACCTTATCTAAATTAGAATTTATTAAGACTACAGTTGAGAATAAAGAATAATGAATAATTATTATAAACTAATATACAGTAACAAAGAAAAATAATGCAATATATAAAAAGGAAAACCATACTAATGATAGACCCATAAACAAAAGAACAGTTATACCAAATGGCAGTGGGTGGAAAACTGGAAATGTCAAACTTCACTGTATTTTCTAAATTTTATCAAGAAGAAACACAGTAAATGCCTTAGACCAAACATCTCTAACAACAAGATGGGACGTTATGAAAGCTGTTATAAAAGCCAAATGCATAAACCAAATGAGTATGATGTGGGGAAAAAAACAACAGACTATCTAGGTGACAACTGCATTACATATGGAAATTAAGAATGCATGAGCAAAATATAATAGTAAAATATCAGTCAATACATATAGGCAATTGGGGAAAATATAAAATGTTAGTACAGATTACAAAGTGAAAAAATCAATATAACTCTTGGTTTTTAAATAAAAAAGCTATGAATTTGATAATAAAAATTCATGGCTGTTGGCAAATTAGCTTTAAGAAGTAAAAAAAATTATAAGTGCAATAAAAAAATTCCAAGGACTGCATACCACTACTAAACATATAAATAAAAATTGCTGCTTTTTCATAAAACTTCCTATATACTTCTATAACCCAACACCATAAACAAATTAGCAGATATTTAGATAAGTTAAATTTACCCAAATTATCCAATAGATATAGAATATCTTGATTTTCCTTTTGTGGAATCAGAAGAAACAAAGTCCCTGCAACAATTTACTCAACATATAAGCTTTTTTAAACTATACGTTGGATTTGTACATTGAGTTAAATCTTGTTTTATTTTACTCATGAAAATCCATAGTGGCCCAGTTTGCACATAGTAGTGTGCAAAATGTGGTTAGATTTAAATGTTTAGATTTATATCTTATTATACTAAACCCCAACAAATTATTTTTAGGTAAGTGTGGTGTATGGAGTCCAAATATAAGCCATAAAGGTATACCTTAGCTGACTACAGTATGCACATTTGAAAGAATAAATCATATCACTCTTGCTTCAGCTGTAACAAACTACTTCTTATAGTATTACTCCTTCAATAATACTTAGAAATAGAGAAGAAAAAATACCTACTACTTCTTCAGTGGTTTTATTTAAGGAGCCTTGGTGGAGCAGTGGGCTAATGCCTCCTTAAGTAACACCAGCTGCCTGCAATTAGTGCAGGTTCGCATCCCACCAGGCTCAAGGTTGACTCAGCCTTCCATCCTTCCGAGGTAGGTAAAATGAGGACCCAGATTGTTGGGGGCAATAAGCTGACTTTGTAATAATGCCACTTGGGGTGGGGGGGTGAAAGCCCTAATAAGCAGGCATATACATAGAATGAAGGCTACTGCTAAGCTTGTAAGCCGCCCTGAGTCTTCGGAGAAGGGCGGGATATAAATGGAATTAAAATAAATAAATAAATATTATTCCAGAAAGGAAACACTGTATATGAAATTCAACTCTTCTGACATTTTTGCTTTTTGATGTAAATATCCTGGAATTTGAGATTAAATCTTTAGCAGTGCCTCAATGTTGTCTTTAAAACAGATGATTTATTTCGAACAACTGCTCAGCTAAATTTCCTTTAATTCTCTCTACTGCCTTTTAGGGGATCTCTACTTTCCATCAATATTCTGCAAGGTCTCACAAATAAACTAAATCAAATAAAGAAATGAAAACTAGTTTTTTACAGATGGGAAAAACTAATGGTGTTTCTCAATTAGATTGCAAGACCTGGGCAGAAAACTTTAATAAATAAGCAGGAATCTGCCTTTAAAAGTTGGTGCTTCTCAACCATTCTTCGACCTTGAATCTCTCTGGGAATTTTGGCCACATTTTGCTTGCCTCTTGTTTCCTGCAATAAAATACGATGCCAAAGTATTTGGAAGTAACAAAATCATACAGAATTCAAAGAGCAATTACATACATCTGTTGAGAGCTTTCCATTCCTTTGTGAGTGTTAAATAGGAAAACTCCAGTTGCTATTTGCTAGGCTGCAGCACTTGTTCCTTTTTTAATGTTGCCAAGTGAACTCTCAAAAATTAGACATTATTGTAGAAAGTGATACTTAATGAGTGAATGTCATTTAGAATATTCAGTGCTCTGCTACTACTATCCAGTTTTTTAGCCCTAAATATTCCACTAATAGATTCCAGAAATATGAAGGATTGGTTGCAAAGAAAATAGGTCTATGTTACAGCTGTTCTTGCAGCTGTCATAAGCCTCATATACCCCAGCCGTGACAGTGATTGATAGCAAAATAATGCTGCCAATACATTTTTTATGTCAGACTAATGCCTACTGTGTATTAGTTGTTTTGGGAAAGATTGTTCAATGAATTGCCCTTGAGATAAATTTGTATGGAATAATCTCTGAACCATGGATGCACGTTCCTGCAAATACTCATATTCTATGAGAAAAACATTGTTGAAACCCTTCCCCTTTTTTAAAAAAAAACAACAGCAATACGTCAATATTTTTGAAAGACATAATTAAAATGGACATTTATTTATTTATGTTCACATTTCTACACTGCCCATCACACCTATATGATTCAGGAGATGTATCATAAAACCATAAACAATGGTATAAATGCATAAATGAAAATAAATAGAAAATAGAGTTAGGATCAAAGTTAACATTAAAATATTACAGATTTTAAAAAGGCAGAGGGAACACCCTCAGGATATCAACCATGCCCAGAGTTGCATATCACTCTTTGACCCTCATGCCAATTGGCAGAGCCAGGTTTTAACACTCTTTTGAAAGGCCAAAATCCCCAGAAGTGGTGTCAGGGGAAAAACTCTGAAAAGAAACAAGAGACAATACACAACAAAATTCTCACTTTAGGATCCAATGGTTTATTTAAATTTTACACACAATTCAGTACTTACATTTCAACAATTTATTGCAATAAGGACCCAATGGACTAACAGTTATTAAGTATGATGGCTGGACCAGGAGGCAACACCCAAATCTTGGAAGCAGGCTTTATACTTTAAGACTGTGCCCACCTCTAGCATTTTGGTGTCACCCAATAGCCATCCCATTTCTCTTTCTCAGGACTGACCTTCAGTTCAGTTCCCTATTCCTGGAACTGATCACTGTGTTAGTTCCTTATTCTTATTCCATTGTCCTAGTTACTGAGCCAGTTTCCTATTCTTCCTTGTCCTTGCTCTGACCACTACTTTCCTCACTACCATTTCTACTTGTGTCATTGTACCTGTGAACAAGGCTCAGTTCCTCAGTTCCTATGCTATCTGGTTCCGCACTCTGTTCCTGTGGAGAAATGTGTGCCAACCACAATCTTTCACCATCAACTGCAAAGGTCACAGTCCTTCCTTTTACTATGTCTCAGCAGAAGCCGGTTTTTATTTTAATTGACTATCAAAGAAATATGTTTGAATTATACAGAAAGAATGATTAAAGTATTTTTTTCCTTTCACAGTGGGGACCTGCTTTACCTCTGGGGATAAGAATGTTCCAAACAGCAGGGCAACAGCAGGGAAGTTCTCTTCCTGGATCGCACCAGTTGAAATTCCTTAACTGATGAGATTCACAACATATGTAAAAAAGAGGTTGAGACTCTAGAAAGAATACAGAGAAGAGCAACAAAGGGGACTGGAGGCTAAAACATATAGGGAACAGTTTCTGGAATTGGGTATGTCTAGTTTAATGAAGAGAAGGGCAAGGGGTGACATGATAGCAGTGTTCCAATATCTCAGGGGCTGCCACAAAGAGGGAGTCAGGCTATTCTCTAAAGTGCCCAAAGGCAGGACAAGAAGCAATGGATGGAAACTAACCAAAGAGAGAAGCAACCTAGAACTAAGGAGAAACTTCCTGACAGATAGAATAATTAACCAGTGGAACAACCTGCCTCCAGAGGTGGTGAATGCTCCAACACTGGAAGTTTTTAAGAAGAGACTGGACAGCCATTTTTCTGAAATGGTATAGGGTTTCCTGCCTGAACAGGGGGTTGGACTAGATGACCTCCAAGGTCCCTTCCAACTTTATTATTATTATTATTATTATTATTATTAGTAGTAGTAGTAGTAGTAGTAGTAGTAGTAGTAGTAGTAGTAGTATTTCCTGGTGTTACAGCAATTAAAGTGCAGCATTGCAGGCAAACTCTGCTTATAGCCTGGAATTCAGTCCTTAACTCAGCCTTTTATCCTTCTAAGGTTCATAAAATAAAGACTCAGATTGTTGGAGTCAATATCCAAAACATTTAAACCACCCAGAGAGTGATGGAAAGTGCTATGAAGCAGTATAAAAGCCAAAATCCTATTGTTAATATTATACCATCCCTACCTGAGAAGTTGGGACAGGCCAATGTAATTTGCATGATACAGTTCTTCCGGTAAGATGGTTGCATGACATGAAGGTGATAACCTTGAAGGTGATAACCAGCAACAGAAGCAAACTGTCACACAATGCAGTAAAGTATTTTTTACTTTCATGCTGGCAGGACTAGCACATTTCATACAGCTGCTGTAGATTAACAGTTTTATAGACTAGGAAGCATAAGGTTAGCACAGATAATGTTGGCATTCCTGAATGCCAGAATTTCTAATCACTCTAATGTTGAATAATTATTCATCCATGCTGCAACTCTGTAAATAAATTGGTTCTGAAATAAATGATGTAACCAGCAATTAATGGCTGCTACTATTACCTCTTCCTTCCCTGAACAGAGACTGGAAATGTTGCAATAAAACCTGAAGACTTTAATTATAAAGTCAGTGACTTCGGTGAAGAAAAAAACCCCCAATAAAGTAGAAATAAGATGTAATGGCATTTTAAAGGTTCCTATGTCTTTGCTTCCCTGTTTACTTAGCGAAGAAAATTCTGCCATTGTTGCCAATTTCATTAGTGTGGATACTTTAAGATGCTACCAGGATGCAAAATCACATGCTTGGAATAATAGTTTTTTATTATAAATTATTATTAGATTTTAATTCCATCTTTTTATATAATTCAAAGCAGCACATATTCTCCCCACAACATTGCTGTGAGGTGTGTTGGCTCAAGAGCTTTCATGCCTAATGCATTCTAGAATCCATATAGTTTCTAGGCTAGGATCCTAGCCACTACAACAAATTGGATCTTAATTAATAAATGAACTAAAATAAATCTGAACAACTTGCCATCTAATAAATGGGAAATTATATATGAAACATCTTTAGGGCAGTGAAGGCTTATATTCTTTTGGCTTTATTCACTTTCTTAGTGTCCTTAATGTGACCAGTCATAGACTTTCTCTTTATCTGTCTTGTGTTAATGGAATGTCATACCTTTGTGATGATTCTGCCAACACAGGATCAGGAGTAGGAATGAGCAGTCAACAATAATTATGTACCTGCGGCTGATCAGTTTAGAATAACCTCATAGGTGAAGCTTTCCTTTAAATGCTATATGGAAAGCCAGTGATCAGAGGCACAAAGCATCTCTCAACCCAATAAGGATATGCTAAGTAGTTATTCTTCTATGACCTATCAATAGCAAATGGGTCATTTTTATTTAATTTTTCTTAGAGTCTGTCTGCATCACAGATCAGCAAACATTAGCCAATTTTCTGCATTATTAGTAGGACTCTCTGTGTCTTTTCCTCAGCCCTGCTATTACAATCTTAAAAGAGACCAGAGGGAAAAATGCAAAAATTATTGTGGTGTAACCCTCAAAAATATTGAGTGAAAATTGGCAGGGTTAATACCCTGAAGAGATTTGTGCTATTTTCAGCCTGAAAAAATAAAGCAAACACAAGCTTTATTTGTTGCCATATTAGAGCTTCTAGTTAAATCTTGTCTCAAATCATGTCCTGAATCTTAATGCGGATGGTATTGAATTGGTTTGCTTTTGCATATTGAATCACAAACTTGAAATGAGCTTTAAATCTCAAAACTCACTTCCTACCGAGTTGAGGATAGGTTGTACAGATCTGCTCAAGTGGAAAGATAGAAGCAAGAAAAACTCTGGAAGAGTTATCTCACCCCAAATGGTATGTGTGTCCTACCATATTGTGTCAGATGGATGAATTTTGCATCAAATTCCTATTCAGTTTCCTATTATTATTGGGCCAAGATTTCCTTCATATTACAACTGGCAGGACAGAGGAGGTGTGGGGAAATAATCACTCAAATTTTAATAGAATAGAATTATAGGACTCCTTGGTAGTTTCAGAAGATGAAGTAAGTGCTAAAATTACTATATGAATTCTATCAGATAAGGTAGGAATCTGAGTGATTCAAAACTTGTTCTTTTCTAAGCAACTGTGTTCTTTTCTATCTGAAACTGTGATGCAAATAGTAAATTACAAGAGAAAGAATTAGTACCTACAGTATGTATGATGGGATGTTTTAAAAGGTGATTTTAAAAACAGATGAAAACAACTGGTATATTATTTTGCACCCAAAACTGAACTGAAGGACAGTTGTTTTCAGTATGACCTGGGCTTTTATTTTATTCTTATTTTATTCACTTATTTTATTTTTCTTGTATTATAAGGAAATTTTGTTCCCTTAGAAACAGGTGCCTTTAAAAAATTTTCAGAAAAATCTCTGCAAAGCAAACATCTTCAGTATCAACATTATATTCATTGGGAAACTGGATATGTAGGATATATGGAGTTGGAAATGGAAAAAGGAGAAGTGATATAACATCAAGCCACCTGCTCCTATATCCCATAGCCAGGATTACAAGCCACTGAGAGCTTAAAATCAGGGCAGATTACCACTTTGTCGCAACTTTTCTTCAGGACCACAACTCAACCATTTTCTCAGCAATCTTCTCCAGAAAAGGGAGGTTGGCAAAGATTGCCCAGCAAGGTTGAGTCCAGCTTCTTTGTTTGTCTCTATTTGGAAAAATGTCCAAGTCTTCCCTTTTATTGAGCTTTCCAATTGACTCAGTTCTAGATTTCTTATTATTCCACACAGTATATAATTGTCCTACATTCTTCCCCTACTACACATCTGAACACAAAGCCAGCCCTGGTCATTTATTTTATGACTTGATTCCTTCCCTCCCAGCATGAAGAATTTCCAACAGAAGCCAACAGACTCTGCCTGTGTTTGAAATACTGCTTCCAAAACAGTATTGTTCAAGCAAAGCTGAGTATATATAACATGATTAGAAAGGAAAAGCTATCAGTTCAGATCAAATCAGCATTCAGAGGATTTATAGCTGAGCCTGACTTGAAGAATGAACCAAGAATTAAGACACAGTAGAAGAAAAGCATTCTAGTTTGGTCCTGAAAACATACTATTTCTGAGTGACCTACTATCTGTAACCTACAGTTTTTGTAGCCAGTGCTTGCTGCATATTTTGGATGAACAATTATATTTGAACATTATATGATGGTTGGAAATATAAGATCTGGAAGACTCTGGTAGGAAGAGCTGCTCCCAATTCCTACTCCTGGAGAATGGCATTACTAGGGACCACCCTGCTATTTTCTGCTTTGGATCAGTATTGTCCTGAAGATCAGACTAGCCTCAGCCTTATGAGGATTTAGAAAAGTCACAGAAGACTTTGAAGGTAGATATTTCTTGCTACTACTTTACTTGAGGTTATGTTAGTGGGTTGTGTTTATTGTTGTGACCTTGGAAGCATAAGCTGCTCAGAGAAGAATATTACCCAAGAGACATACAAGCCTAAATAATATCAGGATAATGAAGCTTTGTAATTATTTGCTGTATCTCAAATAAAGAAGGAGTGAAAAGGCAGACAATCCTAAAAAAAAAAAAACTTCACTGAGATAAAGATCCTTCAATAGAATACTTTTACTAAATACAGTTAATTAGTTGCATTTTAAAACACTTTTAAAAAATGTGGCACGACTCTTCTGTTTGTTTTTTAAAAGTGCTACTAATAATAATTAAATATTAAATTAAATTAAATATTAAATAATTATTCTTATTCTTTGTTATAATTATTGATTGGATATATGCCACTAATCCAATCAGATGCATGGAAGCTTACAAATATGAATTTACAAGGTACATAGTATAGTACAATGTATAAACAATAAAGCACCCATAATTAAATGTGCAATTAAATATTACTCTTTAGCCAAGATTCTTGTAAATTTTAAACACTTTAAAAATAATTGAGACCAACCATTTGAAAATGTTTTGCCAACATCAATAATAGAATAGAATAGCAATGTATAAATTGAGAAGTTGATCTGTGATGTGTGTATTGACTTTGGTATTTTTAGGGATTCATATATTAAAAGGAATTTATGAAATCTGGCAAATTATTGAAGGTGACTGAAATGGAAAAAAATGAGCATGGTTTTAAAATTGGAGAAAGAAACATCAATAACCTGTACTATGTTGATGACATGTCCCTAATAGCTGAAAATGTAGAAGATGTGTAGGCTCTAGTAATCAAGTCAAAGAACCATAATGAAAAAAATAACACTAAAATCAAATATAAAGAAGGCTGAACTACTTCTAAGGCCTTAAAAGTAAGAACCTTAGAATCATCAGTAAGATTTTGAAGAGGTAGATAGCTTCTGCCTTTTAGGCTCAACTATCAACAATAAAGAACAAGCAGCAGTATGCCACAGACTGACACAAAGTAGGATAGCAATGAATTTATTCAAAAAGATCTTCAGATGTGTGATGTCTCTATACCTACAAAGATCATAATAGTGCAAGCCAGTGCTTTTTTTGTAAAAGAAAAAGGTACCGGAACTCACACACGTCATACAACCCGCCTTGCCTACCTTACAAGGTTCCATCCCAAAAAAGGTGCCGGAACTCCGTTCTGAGTGTTCTATGAGAAAAAAAGCCCTGGTGCAAGCTATGATATTCCCTGAAACATTCCAGGGAGTCAAAAATTGGTCTTTGAACAAACAGGAAAGAAAAAATATTGGCACTTTTGAGCAGTGTTTAGATACATTATGTAAATACCTAGCTTCCTTGAGAAATCTAAAGTGCTAGGAAAGGTGGAAAAAAAGAAAAAAAGAGAATGGCCAGCAATAAAGTGGAAAGTCCTCTTTGAAAACCTGAAGAGCCAGGCTGGAGATAGATTCTCTGGGTTGTTAAAAGTTGAAATCAATGTGATTAAACATAATCACAAATCATAATAAAAGATGTAGGATCCTACTTATCCCTCATACATCAGTGAGTCCCAGAATTGGGAAAATAATATAATTTGGGGGTAATTTGTTCTTCTTTACATTCTAAAGCTCTGGAAATCTTTTTCTAGGGGGAAAAAAAAGATATGGACAAGAATTTTGATTATTTTCAGTCAATAAGAAGTTCTCTAATTCACAATATCCTTTTTTAATAATGGAAATGAAAATAGCCAAGGTCAAATTAAAATTTAAATGAATCTATCCAGGAAAGGATGGTTGAAAAGCTTTGAATCATATGTATGATAAAATTACAAGCGGATGATATTTATCAGGTAAATGACAGGAGACAGAACAACTTCACTGTATGCTAGGGAGATATTAAACTTGTGTGCATATTTATTTTGTGAATAATCTTAGTAGAAATATAAAAATATAATCTTAGGAAAATTCAGTTTCTTCCTATACAAGGCAGAAATAAGTTAAGATTTATCTTGTAAATATGAAAGAAAGTGAATTTAATAAAATTAATGAATAATTAGCCTGCAAAGAAGACATATTTTAAAAAGAGGCATCTGATCACATCTTGAATTCTTTGACACAGACATACACTTGTGGATATCCTTGCTTATAAATATCTATCATAGCAATCCGAGCATAAAAATAAAAGCTGAAAAATAAAAGATTATGGCTCAGGCAATGCTCTTGAAACAAAAAAATAAAACAAATATTATGAATGAAGGCTGATATATGTGTCCCATGATAATGTTGCAAAATCCACTCTGGATTGGTCACCAGGATCAGAGGTTATTCTTTTACAGTAAACATCTAGTCCTGGTGACTGACCCAGATTGAAATTTGCAAAACTAACATTCTTGGACATTAGATATGAAATACTAATTTTAAAAAATGAAAAATTTTATAGTATTAGCTGCATTTCTCCCATTATTATGTAACTGAGGCTACATGTATTTGTTAAATGTATACATATATTTAAATGTTTCCTGCTAAATTACCTAATAACTGAATATCATTATGATATAAATATTTACCCCAGGGTTATATCTGCTTATGTTCAAGTGGTACACTGGGAAGCTGTTTAAAGATATTACTAAAGCTAGAGAAAACGATCAAAATTTTCAATAGAATCATACTGTGTGGGCTTTAAAAAAAAATCAGTTTGCCAGATGAATAATGAATACAGAATATTCCCCCATAAGTAGGAATATTATATAATACTCAACAAATGCTTTTGCTTTCTCTTAACTTTGTTTCAATGGAATGAACACAGATAAAATCAAGGAGAGAAGCAACCTAGAACTAAGGAGAAATTTCCTGACAGTTAGAACAATTAATCAGTGGAACAACCTGCCTTTAGAAGTTGTGAATGCTCCCACACTGGAAGTTTTTAAGAGGAGCCTGGACAACCATTTGTCTGAAATGGTATAGGGTTTCCTGCCTACGCAGGGGGTTGGACTAGAAGGCCTCCAAGGTCCCTTCAAACTCTGTTGTTGTTATTGTTGATCATCGCACAGTTAGCCAGATGTTCAGACTGGATTTGGCATTTTTGTTTACCTATCAAGTCCTTACCAAGGACCTGGGATAGGCAGATGTGGATGTTTGATAGTATTACAGATATCGTTGCAGGATGAAAGCTGTTCCAAGTAAAGCAGCCTTTTGCAATTGACTGAGGGCAAATTTGTCAATGCCAGTGGTGTCCAAGGGGTGCTTCAGTTGTTTTGGGATTGCCCCAAGGCACCTATTACTATTGCTACTACCCTTGCTTGCCTTTGCCACAGTTGTTCTATTTCTATTTGTAGGTCTTTGTATTTTGTTATCTTCTTTTTCTTCTATTCTGCTGTCTCCAGGCACTGCCATGTCCACTATCCAGACGTTGTTGTTGTTGTTGTTGTTGTTGTTGTTAATTCAGGATGACCCTTTATTCCTTTCCCTCTCTAGATTTACATCTCAGAAGAAAGATGAATCTAAATCATAACAGCCATCAGATGAAGTAATTCTGAAGTAGATGTGTGACACCTGATTGCAGTCTATTTTATGGGATTCTATAAATCTTATATACTATTTACTGATTAGGTAATAATATAAAGGAACGCTCCGTGATTTGACAGTGTATGCCTCTTTATTAAATTAGGTCATCATTAAAAATCAAAATATATTGTAGTTTCACATTTTTGCAAACTATTTTGGGCTACCACAGGATGTTTCTGCACTTCAATAGAGATGAAAGGATTTTTCAAAGCTGATTGCAACTGTTATTAACAATTCTGAACTCAGCAAAATATGGCTAGCGTCTTTAAGGTATACAAACATAAATCACTTTGCAGTAGCAATGACCTTTAATACTCGCTATGAATTTTAAACTGAAAACAATTCTTTAGCATGGATAAATCAGCAAAAAGAACCATAGTACAGTTATTTTTAGTACAATCAGTGAAACATCAAATGCTTACAGGCAAGGTCACATCTCGTCAAAGAGCATAATTTGTATTCAATTAAACAATGTAGTTTTTATTCCCCGAGTAAAGAGTGCCATCACATGGCAAGTCTTTAGAGCAACCAAAATGGATTAATTTTGCTTTGCTTGTATAAACAGTATTAAGAAAATTAATCTTCTCCAAAATCCTCTACTCAAAACTTAGAATTGCTTATATTAGCACAATATTTTCTTGATGATATACCAAACATCACAGCTAAATGAGCAGGAAGAATGGAAAATGCAAAAAAAACAAAAAAAAAAACAACCCAAACCCCTGCTTTAAAAACTTCTGAATTTAAATGCAAAGCTATTACAATTTATATCCAGATCTTTTGGAATAATTGCCACAGGGCCATCCAGTTCATCCACTTTCAAAATCTAAACCATAAAAATGAATGATATCAGAGAAATTTATATTTAAAAAATGCTTGAGTTTCCAAGTTAAAACAATGGATGGTTAGAAGTGATTTTTAAAAGTGGTGGTAAGAAAGGTAATGGACTTCCATGGATTTAAAAATCCAATTAAAAAACTGATGGACAGTGAAATGGATTAGAAGTATGCCAGTCACCATGCCTCTGCTACTTCCTCACTGTGGAACTGTTGCATCAAATAGGGAAATCATGTAGAAACTGAAAAAGCCCAAGGTTTTATTTGGACTACATCCTTCCCAAAAAGAATATTCAGGTATGAATGAATCCTGCCACAACTTCCAATAACTCCTGGGATGAGTGTTACAGAGTTCTTGGCTTCCTGAAGTGGTGGCTGCTGGAATTCCACATCCTAGATTAGCAATTTGTCCTTTGGTGGCTCCTTTGCCTCATTTCTATTATCTTTCAGAATTAATAAAATCATGCCAGCAGTTAAAGAGAGAGAGAGATAGTCCTTGCAGAATAACAAGTATACTTACATTATCCCTGGATAATGTACATTCCATCAGTCAGCTACTGTGCTGGTGATAACAACCACATGTAGCAAGTGCATATTAGGAGAGAGATGAAATGAATGATGATACTACTGCATCATAGTCTCAGTAGTGACCTCATTCTTTCTCAGAGTTTTAGGCAAGTTCCCTTGCACTTTTCAAAATCACCATCCTAGAACACATCAGTGCAACTTTCCTACGGGTAGCAGCAAGGAAATCAAAACTAAAGGTAAGCAAAACCTCAGTGCAAAAGTTAAAAGGCAAATAGAGTTTGTTTCATCCTTTTCTGATACTGGGCCAATTTTAAAGAGTATTTTCTTAGAAGCTCTAACAGATATATTGTAAATGCTGTAAAATGTTAATTGATGCAGGATGACACTGACACAGAAATAATAAATTTCCTTGGAGGATTCTTAAGATAATTTGGTTAATATGAAGGTAAACAATATGCTTTGCAAGCAATTATTTATTTCCACTTTGGCTCTCTCCCCTCCCAAACATATGTGGAAGATACTGCTGAAATGTGTTATGCAAAATACCAATATTTAGTGATGCAATTTTTGGGCTTCTGTTTTAGATTTGAAAGCTTTCCTACTCAGATAGATATGGGACATGGCAATAATAGCATCCTACCAACTGCAGGTTCAGTAGCTGAGGCAGTACAGCAGAATTGGTAGCAGACATCTATACCTATAAAGAACCTGCAAAAATTCATCATCCAACTAGCACACCATTTGGTGCAAGGTTTATCTCAGCTGAGTGACATTCCACAATTTGCTTCACAGAAAGTGTTGCCCATTTTTCCTGGAGATCTTTTGGAAAGATTCAGGGGGGTACAAGATCAATTTCTCACTTTCACAATTCAGGGGTCAAAAATTCAGCAGAAATTTGTACAGAACAGACCAAGGTAGCCTTCATTTTTAGCCTGTTGAATAGTCATAGATGGTTCCATTCACTGAAAGCAACAATGCTGTCCTGCACAAGTATTAAAATGTAATGCAAACATTTAGAGCTGCATTTGATGAGTCAGACAGAAAAGTAATTGCGAATCAGGAGCTCTGAAAGCTGAAGCAATGAGCTCACTAATAATTTCTAGTTGTATGCCAGAAATATGAATAGATGATGGGATGATTTTGCACTGATAGTTTTCCTGGGTCCCACCAGACGGCCATCCTTAATTGATGAGACTAGAGCGGGCCAACCCTATTGGAATGAATAGGACAGGCAAACACTACAGGAAACAGATTGTTAATTAGTTAGATGCTATGCCAAGTGGAGCTTTGTAAATGAAAAAAAAAAGCTAAAGTAGGTATGAGCATCAAACCCTGAGATATTACACACATCAGCCTCAATTTTTCTCTCCTATCAACACTGAATAGTAAGCAGTATGGTTCCCCAATCCCCATATCTTACAGGCAACTCAGAAGGATACTGTGCTGTCCCACTCACACACAGAGACACACAACAATGGTTTAGTGAGTTTATTAATATTCCCAGCAATTCCCTTCATCAAAAACTCAGAACTGTCCCAATTATGTCCAGCCCACAAGCAGACTAAGATTAGTCCACAGAACAATGGCCTACTAGTCCACAATGCAATTGAAAGTTGCTCAAACTCCACAAGGCAAAACTTAAATCCACATACAAGAGAGGTTATGTGGCAAGAAAAGTTCAGAGTCTTCAAGAACAATTCCAAACATAGTGTCAATCCAGAGTGAAGCAGGAATCACAACAATGAAGCAAACAGCGAGAAAACTAACATGTTGTTCCCAGCAGTGCCTCCATCTATCTGCTGTGATAAATAGCCAGCTTTTCGATGCAGCCCATCAAGAAGGGCAAAGCCTTCTCCTCTCGATTAGTCTGGCTGACCTCCACTGCCCCTGCCTTTTCTCTGCCCTGCATGTTCTCAGATCAGGTGCAGAGGGCAGTTCCTCCTCCTCTTCACTGGCCATCTGCCACTGCAAACTTTCCCCAGCTGAAGCCTCCTCCAAATCTCTTTCAGTCAGCCGTTCAGAGCTATCAATCAACCCAGTTCCTGATGTGCCAGGAATGGGCTGAACCTCCCCTGAGCTGACATCTGAGGAGGAATCTGGAGAGTCACCCAAGAGAGACATCACTGATACTAAGACTGATGACATTGAAAGCTGCCAAGAGATTTAGGAGGGGCATTGCCACCACAGTTCCACCAAAGGTCATCAACAAATGTCACCACTGCCATTCCAATATTATGTCCCAACCTGAAACCTAGTTGAAAAGGGTTCAAATCATTTCATTTTTTCCAATCTTACCCACAACCTTTTAGAAACTAGATAGAAATTGTCAAGGGGTTGTTGGATCCAGTGATGATATTTTGAGTAGGAGGCACAGTACTACCTCCTTAAAGCAGATAGGTTACTACCCCATATTTCTGAGAGGCAGACACCACCATATGATTCTAATTTGCAAACCAGTCAGAGTTTCTTAAACTATGAGATGGGCAGTGTATAAATCTGATAAATAAAAATATGGACCCAACCATCTGCCATTTTTCAAGAGCCTTCACATGACAGGAGGAATAATGATCTAATAAATAAACAGTTGGGTTGACAGTGCCAAGTTTTCTGCCTGCTTCCTCAGGAGTCACTGGATTTTACTCCTATAACCAAGACAGACTATGTCTTTGCCACCTTACCTGGATCCACCAATCAGATCACTAACCATCAATCTACTCCCAAGCAAAATCAAGCAACCTTAGTTATTCGGTTCCTAGAATATCCTTCACAGAAGCCCACCTGATAGTCTTGTGGTTCGTTTCTGCCCAACCAAGAGCACAATAATCACAAAAAGTCAGGCGTATTGCCACAATGCAGTCCTTTATCTCTTATTTGAGTTCAGTTAGATTTGTTTTCTCCAACAGTGTTCCTAGCAAGTCTTCTGAAATAACTTTCAAACTTTTCGAGAATAAATCCTTTGCCCAAATTGTATATAAATTGTCCCATTTATTTCCCAGAAAAACTTAATAGAGACAATGATAACAAAACTTTGAGATCTGTTAAAAAAACGTTTGAGTCAGTTTCTGTTGTGTTTCTTTAATTCCTTTATCATCTAATTGTAGGGTTACTACCCCATTGCAGTCTCCAATAAAAGCTGTAAATCTCATTTGTTATTAAATTTGTATTTTGTTTTATTTTGCCCTGAGATGCTAATTGAACATTATCCTATAACTCAAAGGCGGTGCCATTGAGGCCAACACACTAAGCTTCTGCAAAAGTGCAAAAATTCAGTTTAAAGATGTTCTGCACTTTACTTTTAGGAATATTCCAACTGAATCTGCATGCCTTCCTGTAAGTCCAAAAAGTGTCCTATGACAACTAGTCAGAGAATGTTCAGTGTTCTGCAAACCATTATATTTTAACTCAAATAATAACTGTGGGTGAAATTGGACTTTAAGTGTAGCTCAGCCAACAGGATTCCATGAGCAGAAGCAGATCATCTTAAACTGTGGCCAACAGCTTTTGTTTATATATTCTAAATCCCAGAATACTGTATAACTAACACATTTCACAGGCACATATCAACCTCCCTGCCTTTCTTAATTTCATTATGTTTAGCTTTTTAAATTTTTTTAAAAAATGAATGGGTATATATCGTGTACAAAGCATTGGCCTTAAGCAAAACTTGTATTTCTAACAATGCCTTTGAGAAAAGATACAATATTTAAAGAAAACAAAATGTTGAAGGAATGCAGTGTAGGATTTTCCTTACCTTCTGATACTGAAGCTCCTAGCCTTTTGGGCACCAGGGATCAGTTCCATGGGGAAAAAAACATTTCCACAGACCGGGGGTGTGTGGTTTTGTGCACTACTGGGAGTCTGCATGCACATATGAAGCTGTGTGCAACCTGTTTCCTAAGAGGCACAACACCAACGAAGAGGAAAGACTCTCAAAAGAAACCAACATGGCTGCATAAAGAACTCTCTAATAAATTGAAAGTTAAAAGGGAAAAGTATAGAAAGTGGAAAGAGGGGCACATAAGTAAATCAGAATATCAGCAAATAGCCCAAGCAAAGATGAAGTGAGGAAAACTAAGGCTCAAAATGAACTAAGGCTTTTCGAACAAAGTCAACAATAACAAAAAAAGCTGCTTTCAACATGTAAAAAACAAGAAAAAAGTTAAGGAAATGATTGGTCCATTAGTGGGTGAAAGTGGCAAGAAGGTGAGAAACCAGAACCATTTAACTCATTTTTTGCATCTGTCTTTACACAAAGGGAAAAAAAACAGACCAACCTATCAAAAATAGTGCCATAACAAACAGAATAGAATCACAAGTTAAGATGGGCAAGAAAATGGTAAGTGAGCACCTGTCCAGCCTAGACGTGTTTAAATCACCAGGACCAGATGGATTACACCCCAAGGTTCTCAAGGAACTGGCAGATGTGATCTCAGAACCACTTAACTATATTTTTCAAAGATGCTGGAGCACTGGGGAACTACCAGAGGACTGGAAAAGAGCTGATTATTATTTATTATTATTATTTATTATTATTATTTATTAAATTTATATGTAGTTCCCATCTTCAAAAAAGGGGAAAAAATGGATCTAAGAAATTACAGACCTATCAGCCTGACCTCAATACCTGGGAAGATTCTGGAAAAGATAATCAAACAACGTATCAGCGAGCACCTAGAGGCAAACAAAGTCATTACCAAAAGCCAACATGGGTTTGTCAAAAACAGATCATGCCAGACAAATCTTGAATTTAATTTAATTGAATTTATTAAATTTATATGCCGCCCTTCTCCCTAAGGACTCAGGGTGGCTTATTGCATTCTTTGTCCAAGTGACAAAATTAGTGGATCAGAGAACTGCTGTGGATATAATTTACTTGGACTTCAGTAAGGCATTTGATAAAGTAGATCACAATCTATTACTTGACAAGATAGAACAATGTGGGCTAGACAGCAACACCACCAGATGGATTCGTAGCTGGCTGACCAGCTGTACTCAGCATTTGGTCCTCAATGGAACCACATCTACATGGAGGGAAGTATGTAGTGGGGTGCGCCAGGGCTCTTTTCTGGGCCCAGTGCTCTTCAATATCTTCATCAATGATTTGAACAAGGGGATAGATGGGGAACTCATCAAATTTGCAGACAACACCAAGCTGACAGGAATACAAGAGGATCTGTACAGACTTGAACACTGGGCGCTATGTAACAAAATGAAATTCAATGGTAAAAAAAGTAAGGTTCTACATTTAGGCAAGAAAAATGTACAGGTATAATATAGGGGGTATCTTGCTCAATAGTAGTAAATGTGAGAGGGATCTCGAAATCCTAGTGGATAATCACTTAAATATGAGTCAGCAGTGTGCTGCAGTTGCCAAAAAAGCCAACACAGTGCTAGGCTGCATTAACAGAGGGATAGAATCAAGATCACATGAAGTATTAATACCACTTTACAATGCCTTAGTAAGGCCACAGTTGGAATACTGCATCCAGTTTTGGTCACCATGATATAAAAAAGATGTTGAGACTCTAGAAAGAGTACAGAGAAGAGCAACAAAGATGATTAGGGGGCTGGAGGCTAAAACATATAAGGAACGGCTGCTGGAATTGGGTATGTCTAGTTTAATGAAAGGGACGCGGTGGCTCAGTGGGTTAAGACGCTGAGCTTGTCGATCAGAAGGTCGGCAGTTTGGCGGGTCGAATCCCGAGTGCCGTGTAGCAGAGTGAGCGCCTGTTACTCGTCCCAGCTTCTGCCCACCTAGCAGTTCGAAAGCACGTAAAAATGCAAGTAGAAAAATAGGGACCACTACGGTGGGAAGGTAACAGCATTCCGTGCGCCTTTGGCGTCTAGTCATGCCGGCCACATGACCACGGAGAAGTCCTCGGACAAGCGCTGGCTCTTCGGCTATGAAACGGAGATGAGCACCGGTCCCTAGAGTCGGAAACGACTAGCACACATGTGCGGGGGAACCTTTACCTTTACCTTAGTTTAATGAAAAGAATGGTGAGGGGTAACAGTGTTCCAATATCTCAGGGGCTGCCACAAAGAAGAGGGAGTCAAGCTATTCTTCAAAGCGCCGGTAGGCAGAACAAGAAGCAACAGATGGAAACTAATCAAGGAGAGAAGCAACCTAGAACTAAGGAGAAACTTCCTGAGAGTTAGAACAATTAATCATTGGAACAACCTGCCTCCAGAAGCTGTCAATGATTCAACATTGGAAGTTTTTAAGGAGAGACTGGACAGTCATTTGTCCAAAATGATATAGGGTTTCCTGCCTGAGCAGGGGGTTGGACTAGATGACTTCCAAGGCCCCTTCCAATTATTATTATTATTATTATTATTATTATTATTATTATTATTATTATTATTATTATTATTATTATTCTATTCATAAAACATGAAACTCAGTCAACTGAACACTCAAATTGACTGGCACTAATGGTTGACATGGGTTGCTACCAGGATCCTAGGTATCAACCAGGTATCTCCTTAAAATGTAAGATATTCCGAGTAGCGCAGTTTTTTGTAGCTTTGCTGGAGTTATTGCAGGAAGCTGCAATTTCTTGATGTATTTTGCAAAGTTTTTGGACATAGTTCCCAGTGCCCCGATGACAAAGGGGAACACTGCTACCCATTTCACCCATAATCGTGCAGTTCACGGTATTTCATGATTTTTTCCAGTTCTTTTTCTTCGACTCTGGCATCTCCTGGTACAGCAATATCAATAAACTGTACGCTTCGGTTTTCTATGACTGCGATATCTGGTGTGTTGTGTTCCAAATGGAACACAACACAACACAACACAGTCTGTATTTGGAAGTCCCATAAGATCTTCACCCTCTCATTCTCAACAACTTTTTTCACCCTATGTTCCCATGACTTTTCGAACACAGGCAAGTCGTATTTTTTACACAATGCCCAGTGGATTAGTTTAGCAACTCGGTCATGTCTAGCTTTGTAATCAGTTTGTGCGATTTTGCTGCTCTCACATATTAAATGTGAAAAGGTTTAACTTTGTCATTGCAAAGTCAGGAATTTGGATTGTCAGTAGATTTTTGTATCTTCGCTTGCATGGCATTACTTTGTAATGCTTTTTCTTGAGCAGCCAGTATTAAGCCTTCCATTTCTTTCTTGATGGTTCCCATCTTAAGCCATGCCCATGTCAAGTTGTTATCACATTTTCCTTCAATATTTTTCAAATGATGTCCATGCAAAGCTTTGGTTTTCCATCTATTTAATCTATCATCCAGCTGTTTTTCCTTATATTTTGCCTTTGTTTATAATGTTCTGTTTTCACAGCCTGCAGAAATTTTTCGGTACTTTGATTTACATAGTCATTCAAACTTTGTTTTTCTTCTTCTACAGTTTGGTGGATTTGCAGTAGCCCTCTGCCCCCTATTCTTCTTGGCAGGTACAATCTGTCGATGTCACTTCGTGGATGTAGAGCGTGGTGCATATTCAAAAGTTTACGGGTTTTCCTGTCTAGGTGTTCCAATTCAGCCAAAGTCAAGTTGATAATTCCAGCTGGATAGCGTATCACTGGGACTGCTCATGTATTAATGGCTTTAATTATATTTCCAGCATTTAGCTTTGATTTTAGTATTTTGCGGACTCTCCTTATGTATTCCTTTTGTGTTGACTCTTTGACTTTTCCATTCAAGATGTTATCTGCTTCCAATATGCCTAGGTATTTGTAACTATTATCCTTTGATAGTCCTTTCATAATACTTCCATTTCCAGTTCTGTTCCTTCTATTTTTCCCATTTTTCCTCGCTGTATGGATAATATAGCACATTTTCCAAGTCCATTCTGATGTCGCTGCTAAACAGTTGAACTACGTTGAGTATTGATTCAAGTTCAGTGTGGCTTTTCACATACACTTTTAAATCATCCATGTATAGTAGATGGTTTATCTTGCCATGCTGGTTTGAGATGTGGTATCCCAGTTTTGTGTTTTGTAATATTATTGTCAATGGAATTAATGCAATGTTGAACAGTAGTGTTGAAAGTGAGTCCCCTTGAAAGATTCCTCGTCTGATGTTGATTTCACCAAGGTTCTCCCCATTTGCTGTTAGAACTGTTTTCCATTTTTGCATATTTGCTTTCAAAAATGTACAGATGTTTTTGCTGATTCCAAAGTTTTCCAGACATGCATTAATCCAACTGTGGGGTAATGAGTCAAATGCTTTCTTGTATCAATCCATGCCATATTTAAATTTGTTTTTTGTTGTTTTGCATTTTTAAGTACCATCTTGTCAATGAGCAACTGATCTTTTGTTCCTCTTGATGTTTTATAATTTCCTTTTTGTTTGCTGGATACAAATTATTTTCCATCAGATGATTGAACACTGAATATGCCAGTATTCTTGTAAAAAGTTTGAACGTTGTTGGCAGACAAGTAATTGGGCGGTAGTTGCTTGGTTCTGTGCTCTTTTCAGGGTCTTTCATTATCAAGTATGTTCGACCAGCTGTTAACCATTGTTCACTTGTGGCATTTTGAAGCATTTCATCAAACTGAGTGGCCATGCGGTGATGGAGGCTGGTGAGGTGTTTCAACCAGTATCCATGCAGCTCGTCCAGGCCAGGTGCACTCCAGTTCTTGACCTTCTTTACTTGTTTTGCAACCATATCAGTGGTTATTACAATATTCTCCATTTTGTTTTGTGTTACTTGTTTTTGGATATCTTTGATCCAGGAAGGCAGTTTTATTATGTTCCACTTGGTTTTCCCACAGTTCTTTCCAAAAGTTTAAGGTTTTTTCTTTACATGGTAGAACAGTAGTTTGGACTTTATTTTCATCAAGTGACCAATAGAAGAGGTTCTAGTTTCTTCTGAACTGGACATTTTCACGATATTGTTTTATTTGTCCTTCATATCTTTCAACTTTCTTTGCTGTTGCTATTACATGCTGTTTTAGGTTTTCCATGACTTCCATTATTGTTTTTCCTCCAAGTTATATTTTTTGTATAAACTATTTTTCAGCTTTTCGTTCTTTAGTTTTCCTTCTTTCAAGTATTTCAATTTGCTGACATTTCCTTGTAGTTTTTTTGTTTTATTTTCAAGTCGAATTTTCCACTTTGGTGTTCCAGTGGGTTTCTTTTTTGGCATTTTATAACCCAATTCTGCAGTTATAACGGCAGCTGTACTGTACATTAGTTGGTTTGTTTCATACCGTGTGCTGGATGGGATGGAAGTTAAAATGTTGTTCACAGCAGTTAGTAAATCTTTCACTCATTTGCTATGCACTTCACGGATGGCAGGCAGTCTTTTTCTTTCTGTGTTTTCTTTGATGTGGTTTTCAATCTTTTCTTTCAGCATTTTCGCTAGATTACTTAGCTGTACACTTTCGAGTTGTTGCACAGGAGAGTCTTCATCCTGTGTGGTGGCTTCTTCTGCTGGTTGCTCAGTTTGTTGGTCAGTTTGTTCAGGTATTGGAACAATTTCTTCAGCCTGTTCATCATCATTGCTTGTTGTTTTCTTTTTAGCCAATGTTACTAGATGTTGAATTTCCACATCTGTAGAAACTTTATTACGGATGATGAAACGCCTTTGATCCATTAATCATTGTTCAGTTATGTCACTTTCCGGATGCTTTTCCTTCCACAGTTGCATCATTCTTTTTTGAAATCCCCTGGCTGTTGGTTCTGCCTGGTAGTAGCATTGGATGATTTCTCGATTTTCTTTGGTTGTCCAGGTTTTGTGCTTTTGTTCCAGTTGCTTTACAGTTGTACATTCTGGTTCCCCGGCAGAGCCCTGTGGCCCATTTTTCAACAGATGTCCAGGAGCCATAGCATCTGACATGGTCCTTGTTGACCCGGGCAACGACCGATCCAATATGGATTTTTTTTTATTTCTTCTCATCATTGGTGATGGGAGGTGCCTGGGTTGGTTCACGGTGGCTAAACCACTACCAATCTGAAGACCAGTAATCCCATAACCATAGGGACTGCACCCAATTGCCATCCAGGCCCAGCCATGGGTTGTTGTTGTTGTTGTTGTTGTTGTTGTTGTTGTTGTTGTTGTTATTATTATTATTATTATTATTATTATTATTATTATTATTATTATT
>JAKJMR010000837.1:220006-242477 GCA_024449315.1 Daboia siamensis
TATTATTATTATTATTATTATTATTATTATTATTATTATTATTATTAGCCACACCTGGTATCGGTCTGCAGACTGGGGGTTAGGGTCCCTTGTTCTAATATATTAATAATTTATTATTATATATTAATAATTTATTATTATTATTAAAGTGGTCCATGGCAATCATGTGACTATAATGTTCATCAAGTTCAAAATGTTCCCTGACACCAAAAAGTTGGTAGCCCATTTTCTCAACAGATACTTGTTTTTTTATTTGCTGATATTAAATCAAGTGTTCTATCTGAAAAAAGCATTTAATATAAATGTTTTGATTTGATGCTTTCATTTAATATAAAACTTAAGCTTAATGAAATCTCAATAAGCATGCAAATTAAACTTTTGTATGTTAAAAAAATATATGAACCTTTCATTTCCTTTTCAATTTACAAGCATACATGATTTGTCACAATTTCAAATTTATCTATACAGAAATTCATTGCTCTCTTTGATGGTCCTCCATTTGCTTGTTATCAAATTATACGGGGAATTGAAATGTTTTTACTGGGGGAGGGATGACAAGAGATAATCACTTTGTATTCTTTTTCCCAGCAATGTCAGCTAAAATGTGTCTTGAAAATACAACACTATGGTTTACTTTCTTCAAACAATATCGAGTTTCAGGTCTAGTCAGTAGCTGACATAGGTTGATCTTGAAAAAGCTAGCAGGGCAGACCTGGGTTGAACTTGGATAGGGGTCCATTAGAGAATTCAGAATTTGTAGGTTAGATTGGGAAGTTGTGGGGGGGGGATACAAAAATTGATAATGGCAAATCATTTTTGTATTGTTTGTCAAGAAAATGATAGGGTTCTGTTCATTGCCTTCCCCAATGTGATATTCTCAAAATGTTTTGGGTTCCAATTCTCATTATTCCTGAAGACTACTAGTGCTAGCTACAGCTGTTGGGAATTATAGCTCAGAAAAAATGAAAGAAGATTCCCTTAGCTCTAAATCAAAACATAATTGTAATGGTGTTGCATATTGTGACATATTTTAATAATCTGTACTACCACATGATGTCACTATTGCTTTACAGCTGTTCACCTGATAAACAATTCATTTTGCAAATGTTAACACCATGACCATTCCAAGTTAATATGTGAATCCATGAGGAAAAAACTCCATCCTGATTCTTAGCAGAATGACTAATAGTAAAAAAAACCATGAGACTTTAATCAGATATATACATATACATATACATATACATATACATAATGGCATGGGTCCGGATTACTTACGGGAGAACCTGCTGCTGGCGTCATCTTCCCTTCGTCCTGTGCGCTCCCACAGAGAGGGCCTCCTCAGGGTGCCATCGGTCAGAGAGTGTCGGCTGGCGGCCCCCAGGGGGAGAGCATTCTCTATAGGCGCGCCAGACCTTTGGAATCAATTACCAGTTGAGCTCCGGATGGCTCCCGATCTTCGCTCTTTCCGCCATGATCTGAAAACTTATTTATTTGAACAGGCCAGCCTGGTTTAAGGGTTTGGGGTATTTTTAATTATTCATTGTTAGGGCTTAAATTAATTTAATATTACTTTTAACTTTTGTATGTAGTGCTTTTATTCCCCTGTACACCGCCTTGAGTCCTTCGGGAGAAGGGCGGTATAGAAATTGAATTAAATAAAAAAATAAAAATAAAATATACATATACATATAGATATAGATATATATTGCAGACTAACCCTTCCTTCTCCAGATTCTATTAAACTCCAAGAAATCATTTTATTTGATTAACTAAAACAAGATAATCTACTTTTCACCATTGTCTAGGTCAAAATATGATATAATTTCTTGTTTATATTCACATGCCCCTCCATGTGAACATCCCCTTGTCATGGAGGAAGGACATGTGTGTTCTGTTAAGGTAGAGAGCTATGCTGGAGGTATACCACCAGAAGATATACCAGAAGGATCAGCCAAGCAGACAGGTCTCAACTGAGGAGCCAGGCACAGAGTATCCACAAACCCATTAACCATGATGAGACAACAGAAAAAGAACCCCATACTGGATCATTCATCACTGGGTTAACAAGGAGCATGGCAATTGTTGTCTCTTGGCAGCTACTGAAAAATGAATTACAGGGTTGGAGGAAGACCTGGCAACTTAATCCACAAAAAACTCACCAAGAAAATTATATGGAAAGGGTTTCAAATGTGTCAGATAGGGTGCCCAAAGGTAGGACAACAAGAATCGCAGTTGCTGAGGCAGCCAGTGATGTAAGCAAATGTCTGCATTGTACAGAGATACATCAGATAGCTACATGGAGTGTCAGAAGAATTAGTCAGGGTAAATTAGATATTGTCAAATGAGAGATGAATAGGTTGGAAATTGATCCTTTGTATCAGTGAGCTTAACCGGTTGGACAATGGCTTTTTCCAGTCTGAGAATTTCACTGTCTATTATTCAGGACATGATGCCAGGAAAACAAATGGAGTGACATTTATTGTAAATAAGAAACTTGCCAAAGCAGTGGGAAACCTCTCTACTGTCAATGACCAACTTATGACCATCAGAATTCATGACAAGCCCCTCAACATCACATTTATCCAAGTCTACATCCCAAAGACTGCTACAACAGAACTTGAAATAGAAGGCTTTAATGCCATGGTCCAAAAAACTCTGAAACAAGTGCCCCAAAGAGACAATTTCTAGGTGCTTCAATGCAAAAGTTGTCAACCAAGCAGAGACAGGCAGCACTCACAGTTAGATGCCATATGGTGCATCACGCCGGTGCTGCTGCTTGTGTGCACTATGGCACAATGCACCACATGGCATCTTGCCACAAACAGTGGTACCAGTGTGATGCCCCACATGGCTCCTGATGTGAGCAGTGGCACTGGCACAACATGCCAAGTGGCATCCTGCCATGAGCGGCAGCACTGGAGTGATGCCACACATGGCTTCCTGCCACAAACAGCAACACCAGAGTGACATGCCGCATGGCTTCCAGATGCAAGAGGAGGCACCAGTGCAATGAGCCACATGGCCTCCTGTCATGAATGGTGACACTGCCATGACATGCCACATGGCATCCTGCCATGAGTGGCAGCACCAGTGCAATGGGCCATGTGGCTTCCTGCTGTTAGCAGTGACACCGGTGTGACATGCCACATGGCATTTTGCCTCGAGTGGCCACAAGCAGCCACAGAAGTCAGGCAGCAGCACGACTGGTGTCAGGGCATAGGGGGTCTGACTATGGCAGTTCTAAGATAAAGCGGGTAAGATATCCCCTGAAAATAAGACCTAGTGCCTCTTTGGAGGCAAAAAAAATATAAGACTGGGTCTTATTTCCGGGGAAAAAATTATAGGTGACAGCAATAATGTGGGTGAGCATTTGATGCAATTTTGCCAAGAAAACCAATTTAGGATCATGAAAACATAGTTCAAATGCTGCAAACACCACTTCTTTGCTTGAACCTCATCAAATGGACTTCACCATAATCAGGTTTACTATGTCCTATGCAGACATCTATGGACCCATCTCAGTTCTTGCTGTTAAGACATATTCAAATGCTGATTGCAGTTCAGATCATGAAATGTTGGCAGCTAAGACTAAAGTAAAAAAGTCAGTGCCTCCAAAGAACATCACCCAAATCCCTACTATATATAAAATTAAGGTAAAAAATAGATTTGAACTACTGGACACTGCTGAAAATTCCTAGGACATCTGGCCCTGCAAGGAATTCTGTGATCTTTCTAGATCAGGCCATACCCCGACATGCCCAAGTTGTAGATGAGTTAAGAATTGAAGTGGTTGTGAAATGAGAAGTAATAGCCATAATCATGAATAGGCAAATGATGTACAATAAGGTAGATAAAAATATGGGAGTGAAATGCAAAATAACATAAGGCACCTGAGGTAGAACAACCCAGCCAATAGTTTCATGACAAGCTATTTACAAATACTATGACTAAGATGGACTCAGTGCTGCTTTTTGTTAGTGGATTTGTTTTCTGTGCTTGCTTGCTTGCTTGCTTGCTTGCTTGCTTGCTTGCTTGCTTGCTTGCTTGCGTGTTTTTCTGGGCTTATCGTTCCCTTTAGTCAGAACTGATTCTGAGCATCATATAATAGAGCTACCTTGGAGATATTAATAGGCCATTTATTCCTGCTTTCAAAATATATATCCATATAGATTGCCATAATCAGCACAGCAATATAAGAGTCAATAGTAATATAATAATAGTATTTATAATTGTCCTCATGTGGTTGCATTGCTTTATATGAAAAAGTTTATATGGAAAAATTATTTTGTCCACAAAAAAACCTTTAAATACACAGTAAATGTAGTTCCTTATACATGATACTATTTGTGCTTTTATTTTATTCTCCACAATAGGTTCTCATGTTTTAAAAAAATGACAGGAAGCAGCACTAAATCCTTTCCACTGCAATCCTAGCCACGTTACTAGGAAGTAAATCCATTGGCTTCACAGAATTTTACATCCAAAAGTAAATGGGATGACAACATATTTTCAAATATACCTCTGAGAAATTAGGTGAGAAAAATAATTGAGTTTGTGAATGGCGGTTATCTTCTCTTTGCACTAAGTAACAAGAAAAAGGTGAGGAAACATTTATTTGGGCCACATAGAAATTGTGTGATTCAGCTGTGTGATTCAGAGCCTTGGTGGAGCAGTGGGCTAATGCCTCCTTAAGTAACACCAGCTGCCTGCAATTAGTGCAGGTTCGAGTCCCACCAGGCTCAAGGTTGACTCAGCCTTCCATCCTTCCGAGGTAGGTAAAATGAGGACCCAGATTGTTGGGGGCAATAAGCTGACTTTGTAATAATGCCGCCCTTTCATTATTTTCCTAATAATGAAAGCCCTAACGAGCAGGCATATACATAGAATGAAGGCTACTGCTAAGCTTGTAAGCCGCCCTGAGTCTTCGGAGAAGGGCGGGATATAAATGGAATTAAAATTAAAAAATAAATAAATAAATAAAACTCTGAAGTAACTGTTAGAACTGTAAATTCTCATTCTATAATGAGAAACCATGGGGAGATCAGAGTAGTCCATTTATCAAAGATTGCTTGCTTGCTAGACTAGATTATTTTTAGTGACAGCTGAAATTTTAGTTAGTTAGAGTACTCAATAACAAAGACCTCTAAAACAAATATTTCTGTTTTAACGTGTGTTGAATTTTTGAGAAATAACACAAGATATTTCTCAATACTCCATCCAGTCACCCCAACTCTGCCCTGAATTAAGGGATTATAAGGTCATAAAAAGGAAGTTTTCTTAGCCCTGTTAAAGGTCATAGGAAGTCCATAAAGCAAAATAATCTGTAACATTTTTTTCAAAGAACTTACTATGACATTAACTTGATGAAATTTAGATAAGCTACTACAAATATTCAGCAGTATATTTTCAAGTCCCTTTAGATGTAGCTTTCTATGAGCTTTTCCACACTGAGTTAAATGCTATTGACTGATCCTTACTTTAGATCCATCCATGAGTTACTACCCATTACTGGGTCACCTGACTTTGCTACCAACATAGAGTATGAAACGTAGTGAAACGTAATGGATCTCACACACACTATTATTGAATGCTATGGGCTAAGGATGAAAACTCATCAGTGATACCAGTACAATTAAGGATAACTTAAACTGGCTCAGTCATGGACTGGAGATGAAATAAAGACAGCATCATAGAGGTCCAGTGGAAGGTGCCGAAATATGTTTGTGGGGAGACACTCTGTGTTTAAGAAAGTAATTGAAGTGTTAGACCAGAGTACTTCAAACTTGGCCCTTTTATGACACGCTGGCTGAGGAATTTTGGGAGTTGAAGTCCACAAGTCATAAAAGGGTCAAGTTTGAAGACCCCTGTGTTAGAATATAGCACCATATAGTTTAACAATTCTATTTTGCAGTAAACAAGCATTGAAATGCAAATTTCTCAAAATTTTAAGTGGAATAAAGAGAAGCCAGAAAAAACATGATTTTCTTTAAAGACACGGAGGTTAACTAATTTGCAAATTATGTAGTATAATTGCATTCACAATCTCCTTAGATTAAGTGTAAATTAATTTCACTCTGTTTCTCTAAGCAGATCAACCATACACTGGGATGAATGGCTTGTAGAGAGTCTCTTTATTTATGTACCTGAGCCCCAAACTGTTGCAGAGTAGGTGTGAGGAAAATTCACACAAATTGCCCAATCCATGTGATTCCATTTTCCAAGCATCTAGTGATTAGATAAAATTGATGATCAAACATATTAATTTGACAATGAATGTTGCCTTCTCAGAACTTCCCTACTCAGCAGAAGGCAAATTATAAACATTATCGAAGCAGAGCACAAATCCTGTGTTTATTTATTTGGGATATATGAGAATTTTAAAAAAGAGACACCCCATTAAATTCACTTAATATTGAAATAGTCTAGAAGCCCAATGTTCTTGTCCTTGTCCCAAAACTAAAGGCCTCACTTCTACAATAAGAATCCAGGGAGAGACCAGACCAGTATATTTGTCATAGATTGGTTGCTTGCTAGGTTAGATTACACTGTATTTTATATATACAACTCAAAGTGACAAACATACCTAATACTCCATCCTTCTCCTATGTTCACCACAACAACAAACCTGTGAATGAATTGGGCTGAGAGACTGACTGGCCCAAAGTCATCCAAATGAGTTTTCAAGACTAAAGTGGGATTAGACCCTTCAGTCTCCTGATTTCTGGGCAGGACTTAACCACTACACAAAACTATCTCTCTTTTATTATATTATATTTAGAGAGACTTCAATTTCTTAGACTTGTTAAAATTTGAACACTCTGTAACAAAGAACTAAAAGAAAATACTTCAACTTTGACTTGTGTTGAATTTCTGAAAAACAATGCAGGATATGTCTTAGTATCCTCTTGGCACTGTAAAAGAAAAAGAAATCTGGTTGTTATTAACTATCAGCAAAACATCTGTAAAACCCAAGTGTTAATAATTCCTTCTTGTACCATCAGATAAGTCAAGGTAGAACAATAGTTGGCTTTATTTTTTTCTGTTCATCTTGAAACTTCACTCACAAACAAACAACATTCACAAATTTCCTGACAAAATTGCCATTTAGTAACAATAATATATAATTATAATATATTATATAATATATAATATTCTCTTCCTGGGAATTTTCTTGCTCCAATCAGCTATTTTACTTTACTATTTTAGTCTGACACTGGTGGAAAAACAAAAATTCCACCGTCCTTTTGCAAAGAAAGCAGAAAAAAAGAGAACATTTAGCAATGAATGTTGAACATCAAATTAGCTTCTACATTGTTACTGCATTAACCCTGTCAATTGGCCCTTGAGTCAAACATAATATTACTAGGCTTCTTATAAATCTGTAACATAATCCCTCTCTGATTAGCCTCATTCAAATATTCAGGTCCCTTTTAGTTTGTGTTATTTATCTTAGATTAAATGTTTCACATTTCTTCTGACTTGATTTATATTATATGCAGCTAAGCATGACAGGATAATATATGTACATTTAATTGGGGCATAGATATTTTAGCCTATATTTAGCATCTGTTGAAAGAAAAATCTTCATTAGGGTCCAGTCCAAGCCAGGAATAAACAACATGGAGACTGCTTTAGAAAGAAGGTTGTAGTTTATTGAAGAGGAGAGCCAGACAGAAAGATGGCTCTGGAAGAAAAGAGAGGGAGCACATGTAGCAGGGAGTGGGTTTTTATACTTTCTGGGACTCTTGAGGTTATTTCCTGTTCCTGTTTGAGGCTTTGTATTTCCTGTGTCATGTACTTTGACCTGAGTCTGAGTGTGCCACTTTGGCATCTGTGGGTCAATCCTATTCTGTCCTGTCTTACAGTTTGGGTGGGGTATGTAGATTTTAAGGGTCTTTGTCTTCCTGATCTCTTCAGCTTCTAGCTCAGACATGTCAAACACAAGGCCCGGGGGCCAGATCCGGCCCGCGAAGTGATTCCATGCGGCCCGCGAAGCCATCCTGGAAACAGTGAGGGAATGGCCCCCACTGCCTTGGCCCTGGCCCAGAGACCCTTCTCCTACCAGAGACCCTCAGATCTGTCCCACTCCTGCCCAGGCCCCCAGAGGCACCCTTGATGCCAACGATGTAGAGCTGGCCACGCCCACCCAGTAGGCCATGCCCACCTGGCCCCTTGAGGGCAACCTCAACGCTGATGCGGCCCTCAATGAAATTGAGTTTGACACCCCTGTTCTAGCTAGAGGGCCCAAACCTTCCTGAATAGATTATTATATCTGCATTTCTAAAAGCTGGTTTCTGGTGAATTGTCTGCCTGGGGGTGGGGAAGGAGAAGTTCCTGTCTTGTTAATGTTCTTCTCCATTGTTCGCTTGGGGAAATATATTCTGCCTTTTTAATATTTCTCAAAATATTTCTTTCTCTGGATTCTTCTCACACATCAGTTGTGCTCCTCTGTACCCATTTTATATCTCTTGGGAAGATGGATAATAAAAACACATAAATTTAACTAATAAGAATGTGTGGGGGGTTTTTTTCTTTTAAAAAAGGCTTTTTTAATGTCCTCAGCTGAGTGGTTCTGCTGGTGATGGCTTGGACTTGCTTCTGAAGTTTTTGACTAGTTTTCAGAAGTGGATTTCCCTTGCTTCCTTCTTAGGGCTGAGAAAGAATGACTGGCCCAAAGTCAGCCAATTGACCATGTGCCTAATGCAGGTCTAAAACCAAGTTTCTAGCTATGTGCCTTAACCATTATACCAAACAGGCTCTCCTATGGCAATTAACTGCATTTAATTATTGGCTTATCTGCCTTTATTTATGTAGCAGTTGAAATCCAGGTTTTGTTCTATTATTTTCCATTTCTTCCTATGGTCTACAATGCTCCATTTCAAAACTAAGTTCAACCTAACCTTATTTTAACTCTTAAGAGAGGCAGTGACATACATAAGATCTGTCTATACCATAGGCACCATGTCTTCATGTCCTCCTTTGTTTATCTAGTGATAAATGCTGAACTGTTATGGAGAAGACAGATGCCTTGACCAAGTACTGTGACCTATGGAAGAACTCCAGAAATCTCCATTTTAATCTATTTACTCATGGAAAAAGTCAAAAGTAACATGGTTGACACATTTGAGAATGTTTGCAATGTCTTGACGTTTGAACTAAAAGCATTACTGTCAACTGTAGACTGACAGCCTTATAGATTGTACTGTAGATATATCCTGGTTTTTCCATGGAAAACCAGTGTTTAATATCAAATTTATTAGATGTATTAATTTTTCTGTTCTCTGTCCTAACAATGCAGCTATTATTTTAAGATTCAAAAAAGTGAGTTGAAAGTAGCACTAGTGAAATCAAAATAAAATAAAATAAAGCAACAGCTTTGCCAAAAAACAAAGGAAGATGAGTTCATAACAGACCTGCAGGAGACTGAACAAATAAGGACTTTAAATGTCTTTGGGGTAATATTTCAGGATTTGGGGTCATGAAAGCATTTGCGAACTTTGTGGTACTATAGACTCAAAGTCTTCTTTGAATCTGTAGTAGTTTAAAAATTCTTCTGCACAAAATGCCCAGAAGCTCTGAAACTATTTAGTGTCAGAGATTTAGCTCCATTGCTCTGTAGTTTATAAAGTACCTCATAGATGGGCCTTGATCCAACTGCAAGGAAACAGAAATAATGTAAATAAATTTTATAAGAAAGAGTGTTTAGCCCATAAATATATATTTAATGCAGCCCTGATATTAGAGATAGGTAATCTGAGACGAAGCTAAGAACCATTAACATGGTTGTTAATATTTAACTATTAACTATTAAATGCCATTATTTCTCCACCCTTTAATGACCCTTCTACTCTCTGACTACTTTATGGTCCCAAGCACTTGGGGGAAAATTCTTATGTGTCCTGTTTGTACTTTTTTGGTATGTTTAATCATTTACCCAACTAAGAAAATAATCAGATAAAGGTGTTTGGATATTGAAGATGTCTGAGAAAATAATACTAGTCTGATCCCAAGAATATGTTAGAGGACCAAAGAAACATCTAGATGGTAACGAGCTATATTTAAAAATCTTTAGAGCCAAGCCTGACATAAGTCTTTAGTAGTTTTGTCTGAGAAACATAATAATGTCCCTACAGCTTACTGAACTTTCTCTGAAATTCTAGTACTGTATGTCAAAATCTATTCTTTATGTAATGTTGCATTGTTTCTTTTATAATAATAACAGAAACAGTTTTGTTTCTCTTTTGTTATTACAGGATCCAGGTCATCCCGATAACAGGAACTTTGGGAGGAAGTGATCATGCAATATTGGAATTCAACATTATGGAGACACAAGCAATAGAATACAGTCAAACTAGAGTCTTGGACTTTAAGAGAGCTAATTTCAATAAACTTAGAGAGAGCTTAGGAAGGATTCCATGGATGAGAATCTTCAAGGGGAAAACAACTCAAGAAGCTTGGGAAATTTTGAAAAGTGAGATAATAAAAGCCCAGTCTAGCACAAAGAGGAAAAATAACAATTCTCAAAAGAAATCAGCATGGCTGCATAAAGAACTCTCTCCATGGTCCATTAGTGCGGGAAAGTGGCAAGAAGGTGACAAGCAACAGGAAGAAAGCAGAACTATTTAACTCATTTTTTGCATCTATCTTTACACAAAGGGAAAAAACAGACCAACCTATCAAAAATAGTGCCATAAAAAACAGAACAGAAACACAAGTTAAGATAGGCAAGAAAATGGTAAGTGAACACCTGTCCAGCCTTGACGAGTTCAAAGCACCAGGACCAGATGGATTACACCCCAAGGTTCTCAAGAAACTGGCAGATGTGGATTTCAGAACCACTGAACTATATTTTTCAAAGATCCTGAAGCACTGGGGAACTACTGAAGTAGTTCCCATCATCAAAAAAGGAAAAAAAAATAGATCCAGGAAACTACAGACCTATCAGCCTGACCTCAAAACCTGGGAAGATTCTGGAAAAGATAATCAAACAACGAATCAGCAAGCAGCTAGAAACAAACAAAATCATTACTAAAAGCCAACATTGGTTTGTCAAAAACAGATCATGCCAGACGAATCTTATTGCATTCTTTGACCAAGTGACATAATTAGTGGATCAGAGGAATGCTGTGGATATAATCTACTTGGACTTCAGTAAGGCATTTGATAAAGTAGATCACAACCTGATAAGATAGAAAAATGTGGGTTAGACAGCATTACCACCAGATGGATTCCTAGCTGGCTGACTGGCCGTACTCAGCGTGTGGTCCTCAATGGAACCACATCTACATGGAGGGAAGTGTGTAGTGAAGTGCCCCAGGGCTCTGTTCTGGGCCCAGTGCTCTTCAACATCTTTATTAATGATTTGGAAAAGGGGATAGATGGGGAACTCATCAAATTTGCAGATGACACGAAGCTGGCAGGAATAGCCAATACTCCAGAAAACAGGCTTAAGATATAGGAGGATCTGGACAGACTTGAACACTGGGCACTATCTAACAAAATGAAATTCAGTGGTGAAAAAAGTAAAGTTCTACATTTAGGCAAGAAAAAACAAATGTACAGGTATAGTATAGGGGGTTACTTGCTCAATAGTAGTAACTGTGAGAGGGATCTTGGAGTCCTACTAGACAATCACTTAAATATGAGCCAGCAGTGTGCTGCAGCTGCCAAAAAGCCAACACAGTGCTAGGCTGCATTAACAGAGGGATAGAATCAAGATCACGTGAAGTATTAGTACCACTTTACAATGCCTTGGTAAGGCCAAACTTGGAATACTGGCATCCAGTTTTCATCACCATGATGTAAAAAAGATGTTGAGACTCTAGCAAGAGTACAGAGAAGAGCAACAAAGATGATTAAGGGATTTGAGGCTAATACATATAAGTAACGGTTGCTGGAATTGGGTATGTCTAGTTTAATGAAGAGAAGGACGAGGGGTGACATGATAGTGGTGTTCCAATATCTCAGGGGCTGCCACAAGGAAGAGGGAGTCAAGCTATTCTCCAAAGCACCTGAAGGCAGGACAAGAAGCAACGGATGGAAACTAATCAAGGAGAGAAGCAACCTAGAACTAAGGAGAAATTTCCTGACAGTTAGAACAATTAATCAGTGGAACAACTTGCCTCCAACTTGTCTTCATTAGAAGTTTTTAAGAAGAAACTGGACAGTCTTTTGTCTAAAATGATATAGGGTTTCCTTCCTAAGCAACGGGCTGGATTTGATGACCTCCAAGGTTCCTTCCAACTCTGTTGTTCTATTCTGTTCTGTTCTGTTCTGTTCTGTTGATAGAAAAGGAATACTTTTTATTTTATTTTCCCAATGATAGTTTTAACCCCATGTTAACATTAGTCTATACCAGGGGTTTGACACCAGGGGTGTCAAACCTATGCCACAAGGAAACCACGCCCACCCCATTGCTGGCAAATTGTGGGCTGTGCAGAAGCTTTTACATCCCACAAGAATTGACATAGTCTTGGTAAATGAATGAATTTAGTCATATTGCCTAGTGACAGACATGTCAAACTGCCGGCCCACAGGCCAGATGTGTCATCGCACAACCGCGCCCACCCCATTGCCGGCAATGGGGGAAACGTTGCGATACATCCCACGATGTCATGTGACGTTGTGAGTTTGACATGCCTGTCTAGAATCAGTAAGCTGTGCATTTTTCCTTAGTTCATGTAATGGTATTTACTTATTTTAAAGAGTTGCTTCACTTAAATACTTTTGTATTTACAGTACCTGGAGCACCCAATATATTTACTGAATAATTTTTATTCCTACAGGTCTTGGCCTGAGTGAATATCAGAGTTCATTACTTCTGTTAGCTTGTTCTAACAAAGTATCTTTATTTTTATATATATTATATATTTATCAGATTGAAATAAACATCTTTTTCTTTTCAGCGTTAGTTTTATCTGGATAAATGATTAATTAGTTACAAACCTTAGTGAATGCATTTATTCAACACTCTTTTTATAATTATGTAAAGTCCTCTTTTGTTACATTCGGTTGATTATTCTCATATAACATTTTGCATTATACTATTACAACTGAGAGGCCACATTACTCTGAAAAATAGCATCTGGTAATTATTAGAGAAATCTATTGTAAGAATGGATAGTTTGGTGGTCAGATTAATGGATTCATAACAGTATTATCATATGAGTACAAATTATCTTGGGGAAAGAGGAGGAACACATGCATGCATGAAATGAATGCTATTCACATATGTATATAGCCTGTTAAATCTCTCTAAAATTTATGGGACAAAACATAGTTGCTTGAATCAGCAGTGGCCCAGAGTGTGATTGGCCTGGGCATTTGCCAAGACACCCAAGGAGAGGCAGATGCTGGTTAACAGAATTCTCAGTTTGCATTTATATGACTTGGAAAATAAGAATCAAACAAATACAGGGAGATGACTGAACAGAATGGAGGTAATTGGAAGTGCTAGCTGTATGAGCTTTGTCGTTTGAGTGTCTTTAATTTCTGTGTACTGTATCAACCTACTTGCAATCAAAAAAAATTCAAATATTATGACCACTTTAGAGAATTGTTGCACTTCACATCAATGTTTGGATCATAATGAATGTAATGGAGTATCACTCAAAAACTATTTTTAATTTATTCTTTGCGGTGGAATGGAGTGGGTGGGATCTTGACCAGGACTTATTTTAGGGATAGGGTTTACAGTATATTAGGTGCACATGTAAAAATCAACCTAGGGCTTATTTTCAGGATAGGTCTTATTTTCTGGGAAACGCGATAGTATAAAATATAAAAATACAAAAGCAAGTAGTAGGAAACAAAGGTAAGGGAAAGGGAAAAAGATAAGTGTGGAAAAGGAAGGAAAAAGAAAAAAAGGGGTAAAACAAGGTATTAACATTGAACCTCAACTTTTTATTTTTCCATAATAGTATAAGCTATTCATTTCTATAAAAACAAATCTATCTAATCAGTAAAACCCAAAATCAAAGTATCATTTTTTCCACCTCAGGCACAAAGTCCAGAAGCAATTTCCAAGTAGAAACAAAAGTGCTTATCTTCTTTTCTTTGATCAGAACAGTCAATTTGGTCATCTCTGCTAACTCCATCAACTTTTGTAGCCATTCATCCATGGTGGGAATCGACACATCCTTCTATTTTTGTGCACAAGCAGCAGATTTTCAATACTGAAATGTCTTTTAGCCAGTCATTTTGCATCAGTAGTTTTGATTTAGTAAACAGAATGAAATTTAAGAATATATATATATATATATATATATTTATCTTTACTAATCACTTGGTACATGTTTGTTTGAATTTACATTCATTGGCATTTGCCCCACACACATACACAGACACACAGAGGGAAAGAGGAAGAGGGAGGTGGAAAGAGAGACCTATTTTTCAGCTCTGCATACATTGCAACTGATTGAGAACCTTGGTTGGATGGTAAAAGAGCAATTTCTGTCTTCAAATTTCCATGTCTCCACACCTCATTTGCATGATTATGCAAATGCAACATTCTTATGTAATCATAAAATGTTGACAGAATACCTTTCATGCTGAAAAAGAGTACACAGGTCGGAAGGACTCTTTCTCACATTAAAAAAAATAGAGATCAGCGGCTAGTCTTCAAATGGGGGAATACAAAAAACATAAAACATAGATGGCCATTGAAAGTTGGCAGCATTTAGCCAACCCTGACCAATTTTTAAAAAGATGGACTTGATTGGTGCTTGAATGGGAAAAAACTAGAAAACCCAGGGCTAGAGGCTAGATAGAGAAGTTGAAAAAAAAGTCCCAGATTTTTAATTCTGCAAAACAAATTGCAGACATATATTCATCTAGCCATTCAGAGCAGAATTTAGTTCAAAGGAGTCTTTATTTAAGTTATAAATTATTGTAAAGAGATTGTGTCAGAGCAGTATCAACCCCAAGCTGGGGACAATCTGGGAGTAATCTTGTTCAAAGGGCCTGAAGAATAAGGCAAATCTTCTGCTAATACATTAATGGCTGGGTGGGAGATTGAGCTAGGCCACGGGTGTCAAACTCGATCGAGTCATGTGATGTATCGTGACATATTATGACATTTCTTGCCTTTGTGGAGTGTCCTCATGGGAATAAAAATGACTCGATCATTTGAAATACAGAAAATGCTACCAAAGTCAAGGGCAGCATGACCTTTTTGTGTTATCTGTGCTCAACTGACAAGGATATTTATTTTGTTCTATTCTTTATTAAGCTACTGACTCCCCATTAATAGCAAAGCTGTTCTACTTCCTTTAAAGCTGTTGCTTTTATTCTGTCTGTTTAATTTTTTTTCCCTACACTATTTTTTCCCTCTCATTTTAAAGTTTAATCACAAAATGAGTTTTCTAGTGGGATGAGAGCCCACAGAGTATTCAGAGACACTTAGCACGAAAATCAGCCTTCAAGTCCAGCAAGAGGAAACATGTTCAATTGCAAGGGGAAAAAACAAGTACTTAGGATTATGTTAATAGTTTTGGCAAAATCATTATTCGTGACAAACATATTAGGAAAGAAAGTAACTTCTTCTGTGGCTGCATAATTAGCATTGGGAAATGATCTCTGTCATTTCTGAAATAAGTAGAGCTACTTCCTCATCTTATTACATTGCCTCTTGATGAAGTAGTGGAGAATAAATATTGTTCAACATTTACAAAAGAAATCCCGGAACACACCATTTCTTTTTCCTTTTTCTTATTGCTATATATTCTTTATTCATAATTCTCAGGAGGACTGCCTCTCAGCCGGATTGGCATGGATTGTATTCTGTTTGTTCAAAAAATGTCAGCTATAACCCTGAATGAAGAAAAAAGAAATTGCTTAAATCAGATTGGTGAATAGGATTGAAATGAATGACAGCCAAGAATGAGAATGCAGATAGAAAGTATTTGAATAGCTTTTAAAATTTCCCAGAAGCACTTTAGTTGTATAGCCATAAAATTTAAGGATTACAGATATGAGGTATATGCAGTATAAATATTATTACTAATATTTTCTAAATCATGAAAGGTTCATTATAGATTACCATTGTTTACTTATCAATTACTACTTATATCTCATTTATTATTAAATTTGTATTTTGTTTTTATTTTGCCCTGAGATGCTAATTGAACATTATCCTATAACTCAACGGAGCTGCCATTGAGGCCAACGCACCAAGCTTCTGCAAAAGTGCAAAAATCCAATTTAAAGATCCCTAATAGATGTTCTGCACTTTACTTTTAGGAGTATTCCAATTGAATCTGCATGCCTTCCAAAAAAGTATCCTATGACAACTGAACACATTCACTAGCCAGAGAATGTTCAGTGTTCTGCAAACCAGTATATTTTAACTCAAATAATGCTGTGGGTGAAATTAGACTTTAAGTGTAGCTCAGCCAACAGAATTCCATGAGCAGAAGCAGATCATCTTAAACTGTGGCCAACAGCTTCTGTTTATATATTCTAAATCCCAGAATACTGTATAACTAACACATTTCACTGGCACATATCAATCTTCCTGCCCTATTTAATTTCATTATATTTACCCATTTGTATACATAGACATATACAAATGGGTAAATCTTCTAATACAGGGGTCCCCAACCTTGGCAACTTTAAGACTTCCCCAGTTAGCCATGCTAGGAGTTGAAGTCCACAGGTCTTAAAGTTGCCAAGGTTGGGAGCCCCTTGTTCTAATATATTAATAATTGATTATTATCAAATGCCTACATGGCAATCATTTTATGGGAGTTCACAACTCACATAATATTCACAACATTCAAAATGTAGCCCTGACATCAAAAAGCTGGGCCATTTTCTCAAAAGATGCCTATTTTTTTCTTTTTTGCTGTCATGTAAATCAAGATCTCCCAGTGTTCTATCTGAAAAAAGTATTTAATATAATATTTAAGCTTAATGAAACCTCAATGATAATGTAAATTAAACATTTTAATTTAAAAAAAAATTATGATCCTTTTATTTCCTTTTCAATTGCAAGCATATGTGTTGCCAGTTTCAAGTAACCCATTTTCATAGAAAGTCATTGCTTTCTTTGAGAATTCTCCATTTGATCCTTATCTAATTATATGGAGAACCGAAATGTTTTTACTGACAGTAATCCTAGAGGAGGGAGTGGAATGAAGACATGAGATCATTCAAAGTGTGGCCACACGAAAAATTCAGCAATTATTTTCGCCAAATATGGACAACAGGCTATTCAAATAATCTCTTTTAATTCTTCTAGACAGCCTTTTGCTTGGAAAAGATATTCTAAAACTAAATAAATATGCACAGATCGGAAATAGTTGCTGATTCATCATAAAAAGATTATACGTGTTTGGTTTAAAGAAAACTATAAAATGATTCATTCCCTGTATTTGTTTTACACATTTCTTCCTTACAGAATATTATGATTGATCCAGGAGAAATACAGTATATTCATAAATAAAGGAGAACATGGTTAACTTCCTTTGCAATATAAATGAAACATGTATTTAGTTTGATTTTCCTACATTCATGAATATCTATGGCTGATTTTGTTTAAAATGCAATACCATGAAATTATTTTACTGGGAGGTGGGAATATTTTTTAGTATGTCCTAACTAACAAAAAATCTAGAAAAGGGCCCAGAGAATTTCATGCTACTATGTGGAAAATGAAGGGAAATCTATATACAAAATTTATAATACAAGAAATGATGCATCCTTCTCTTAAGGTTATCCAGGTTTTTTTCTCTCTGAAAAGCTCTTTTGGATTGGTCATCTATAGGAGAAGACTTATTATTTGATATATAAATTCTGTCCACCAAACTGAATAGGGAGAGATCTCTATTTTCTTTTAATATGTACATGAAAAGCTGGCACAACAAAAGCTACTCTTTTGGGGATTGTTCATACTAATTATCTACAATATTATTTCTTTAAATGTGGTTCTGAGTTCATAATGTTCTCTATCCTTCTATTTCTTCCTCTTTCCATCCCTTACTTTTGTCACATTTTGCCAGTTAACTGTTTTTTATTTTTGTTGATGTTTATTAAAAGACCAGCCACTTTTGTTCCAGTATGGATATCAGATTGTGTTGGACTCAAAACCAAAACTGGAATTATCCACAGAAGTTTCTAACATTCATAACTCCTGGTGGTAGGTACATGGGGAGGATGCTTGCCTTCTCTACCATCCCATTACTTTTCTCAGCCTGGTAATCATCTGAATTCTTAATGTCTGTTCCAGATAGTTAGTTAATGAGTTACTCAATTAACTGGTTCTTCGTTCATTTAACAACCCAACTTTTAACTCAGATTAGTCTTTGAGGTGACTAGCAATACAGTAATTGCAAAAATGTACTTTAAAATTATTCCTAAAATCAAATAACTGAAGGCACTGCAAGAGAAAGATAGAATTAAATATTTTTATTAAACAATGTGATTATGTCTCATCAAGATGGTGTCGATTCCCAACAGTGGCTGGAGAACTTCTCCAGGATGAGCAGCCCCCAAGCTTGAGATCTTCCAAGAATGCATAAATTGCTGCTGTAATCACATCCACTCACCTGGCTATTCTTCTTTTCTCATCCTTAGTTCCCAAAATTTAACAAGTTGACAATGGGGACTAAGTGCATCTTCCATTGCATAGTGAAACAGAGAGGGCCTCTTAGGAAAAATAAATTATCTGTGATAGTTGACTTATTATTTAGCTGGGTATCTATTATTCCCCAATGATGAACATGCAAGTGAGCAGGCTCACCCCTCAGAATAAGATGTCTTACTTCCTTCTCCAGCCTGGAGGTCATAATTCTGCTTAAATAAGGGTTGATCTGTAGTTTATAATTGATATGTAATCTATTTGAAAACGCTGAAAGCAGCTTATTTGGCTCATCAAGGTGCTTTGCCCATATCTATTGGTGAAAAAGAGTAGGGAGACAAACTGAAAATAAAAAGTCATGTAAGTGAATCCAAATGGCTAAATTAAATCAATAATTTACCAATAACTGCAGCCACAATGTCTTATTCCTTGTGTAAAGTAATAAAAATATTTAATGGAAAGGGAGGTCTGGATGTCCTCAGGCAATGTGTGTCTTCTTTTAAGGAAAGAGCTGGCATACTTCCAGTTTTTTCACAGTTGAAAAATTATAAGCTTGGAATAGAGGAGGGCTATGAGTTTAGGGATGACAACAGTCTTTTAGAGATTGTTGCTGTCTCTGAAAGCATATTCTATTTGAAGACTTCTGCCTTGTTCCAACTTAATGAAGAAGGAGGAAGATCAGGGGACAGTATAAATTACCTATCCACATTTGTGCCAGGACACAGATCACATTTCCATAGCTTTCCCATAAAGTTGAGAGGTATTATTCAATAATTATAATGAAATCAAAAAAGATAGTTCCTGTGACTCTGAATTAATGTGCATAGTCTTGGCTATATTCCAGTAGCATTTTACAATGATATTTTGTAATGTTTTAGATGTAATTTGATTTTTTTCTTCTATTATCAGGATAATTTGAAATTATTATAAGATGCCTAGTGAATCTGTTTTATAAAACAAGTTACATACAAGAAATGAATACCTGTGTTGAATGTAGCCATTGCTTAACTACCATAAGTCAGCAAGAACAATGCATGTGCCTTTTATTATTTTTCCCATTCTTACATGACGTTTAGGGCTGATGAAAATTGAGCATGCGCTGTACAAAAGTGATTGCTAAAATATCCCTCTTTAAACTTGTATTCATTAAAACAATTATGTTGTAAGCTCATTTATTTTAATTATGTTCTTATGCTCTTCTGTTTTACAGTGTAAATTAATATACTGCATGCATCTAGAGTGATTAGTACTTATAATGGAAGAAAGCATTTTTATATGTTGATGGAACTACCTGGACAGCAGAAAGTAAGAGCTAGAGTAAACACTAGACTTCTAATTTAAGGTGTAGATGGTAATTAATTTCTTCTAATTCAAGGTGGTTGGTTCACTCAACTCTCCCAACTTTTATGCATAATTGCCCTCTTTCTTGACTGCTTTATTTGTTTGTTTGTTTGTTTATATAGCTACCAATCTCACAATAAAGTGACCTACATGCTTTGCAATAAAACCCATCATAAAATCCAGAAGTTAAAATAAATCTACGATTAAAACAAATATCAACCATATTATTAAGAACCATGCAGCCATTTCATCAATTCACCGTTGCCTTGAGATGTCCAGTCCTGCTGACATAGCTATGTTTTCATGGACCTTTTTTGGATCATAATCCTATGAGTTTGATTTATAAAAGAAAATCTAATTCTTTGATATGGATAATAAATGAAATGTTTCAACAGAAAAAAGAAATAGTGGAGGATTATAAAAAGAAATTAAAAGATTTTTTTGAAAATAATTTAGGTAAAGGTGCTGATTTATGAATGGTTTGGGATGCCAGTAAAGCTTTTTATTAGAGGTTATTTTATAACAGTGAACTTAAAAAGAAGAGTCAAGAAGAAACCTAAGCTGTTTTGAATGAAATAAAGCAAAAAGAAGTAGAATTAAGGAAATTTCCAGAAACGATAAGTATTTCTCAACAGATTAACCTTTTGCAATGAAAATGATCAGAGTTAACAATAAAAGAAATGGAAATAAAAATGAATAATGCAAAGCAAAACACTTTTGAGTCTGCAAATAATCCAGGAAAATAGATAGCTCTGAATTATGAAAAGAAAAAGAAAAGAAGATGATTCTGAAGTTATACAAGGAAGATACTGTATTACTGGATAATGCAGTTTGCAGAAATGCTTTGAGGCTTCCTGGCACTATGTTTGTAGTAAATCTCAAGACATCCATTTCTCTTAAATTTGTTCCATGAAACACTAAGTGAACTAAATGATCTATGACCCCAAACCCCCACTGGCTTGAGAAATCTGAGGACTGCAGTTGCAATTCATCTGGAGAACATCATATGGGTGAAATCTGATCTATGAAGATCCACCCCATCCTTGGTTTCTTCAAAATATTGTTTGGTTCATTTGCTTAGCTTTCAAAGTCACCCTTATTTCTTTATGTTCTTTCCCTGTAAGATTAGAACTGAAATTTAGATCTTAATTTAATTACGTACTATTTGCATTGTCGAACTCTTATTAAACAACTTGAAATGAAATTGTGGTTGTTTTCATTTATGCCTATCTTGAAATGCAGAGAATGGATTATGTTTTTATGGCGGGAGGGAGTGTGTGAAGTCTTCTAAACAACACATGTGGGAAGAGAGAAGCTACAAAATTGGGAGTGGGGTGGGGAGAAAAGAAATGCTTGGTTTGAACCAAGAAGTAAGGTAAGAGAAGTATTTCTGCCAATGAAGAAAGCACAGCTGACAAACTCTAAATCTAATAGCAAAGTGGTACAAAACATTCCATGCGCCTTTGGCGTCTAGTCATGCCGGCCACATGACCACGGAGACGTCTTCGGACAAGCGCTGGCTCTTCGGCTTTGAAACGGAGATGAGCACTGGCTCCTAGAGTCGGAAACGACTAGCATGCATGTGCAGGGGAAACTTTACCTTTACTTACAAAACATTAGTATGGTGATGTCCTTTAGGACCTCCTCTTGACTTAATCTCACAACACTGAAATTATGGACTGATTTTGGACCTGAGTCAGTAACAACTGCTCTTCAGTACTATCCAACAAATAAACATGATGGGAAGTGCAGATAACAAGTCTATAAAGCTTTCCTAAAAGCTTGTAACCATCCAGGCCTGTCAGATTTTGGGTGTGATTTAGGTGTTGGCTTCGGCCTAAGTAGTTATGGATCTGGCTCTCTCTAGTGGTTTCTGCTTGCCCAATATGACCTGGGAGGATTGGCTTGCTCAAGATCCCATTTGGAAAATAGTACTATTTTAAGGATCTTGAGCTACTGTAGCTACAACTGCCATCTGGAACATTCCCCAGAAAGTCTGTATGGCCCTAACCCTGATGTCCTTTCAGAAAACAAATGAAGAAAGAAAGAAAAAAATCAGCAGCTTCTGTGACAGGATAGTTTGTGAAGAAAAAAAAACATTCTAGGAGGCTAAAGGATAGGTTGATTTGAGTTTTGGTGTTAATTTTGTATTGTTTTGTAAAAGGCCCTGATGTTTACCTATCTGTCAATAATACTATTATTTGTTATTATTGTCTCATTTTTTTTAATTCTAACAATTTATATGTTATAAACTTCCTAGCTGCAAGTAAGGTGTTTGGTAAAGCAAATAAATAATCCATTTCAAAGGAATGGAGCCACTTCTTAAGGATCAATTGAATGCCTCTCAAGATAGTTACGTATAAGGACTTTTGTAGATAAATATTTGAATAACTTAAAAACAAACGAAGACTTTAAAATCTAAAAATGCTTTCTTTAAAATCCACCAGTGAACAATCTACTTTCTGTAGTACAGGTGTTATATCATCTGATTATCATACTCCACCCAAATAATAATAATAATAATAATAATAATAATAATAATAATAATAATAA